>JAQZBX010026882.1:0-28698 GCA_029593785.1 Cabassous unicinctus
ATGATGGCCACAGTGCAAGTAAGAATTGTTGATAATTCCTGGAGGAAGGTAGTCATAAAGGGGGTAAATATTGGTAGAATTTGAAAACTATTATGAAATTAGAGCATACACTCACACATATATATACTTTGATCTGAAGAAGTTGAATCCCCATATCATATTTCTTCATTTTTAACCAGTATGTTTAGATATCAATTAACTTCCGATCTCAGCTGTAGACTGGCATACGGCTCATCTCTCAGGGCTTTCTATATCAGTCTGGCTAGGGCTCATTTCTTTCCAGGCCTTATCAGCTGCTCAGCTGCTCTGTTCTCTTCAGCTGCAAACTATCAGGTGAATGGCTCATCTCTTCCCAGGGCTCCAGGATCAAACATGACAGAGGTCTCCCTTCTTCCATGTCTATGGAGCTCTCTCTCTTTCCAGGGCTCTAGCTGTTTGAGCCTTCTTCTTTCTGTCACGTGGTGTGATGGTTAGGCTAATGTGTCAATTCAGCTGGGTAATTGTGTCCAGGTGTTTGGTCCAGCAAGCACTGGGCTAATTGTATTACAAGAGCCTTTATGGACTTCGATCACCAGTGAGTTTACTGCATGAATGGCTGATTATATCTGCATCAATCAGGGCGATTGCATCAGCAATGGGTGACACTTTTATCCAATCAGTTGAATGCCTTAAAAGGGGAAGTGATTTCAACATTCAGAGAGAATTTCCCAGCTCATCGTTGGATAGCCAACTTCTCCCAGAAACTCATCAAGGACCTTTCATCGGACCTTCATCGGAGCCCATGGTTTGCAGCCTGCCTGCGGAACCTGGACTTGTGCATCCCCACGGTCGCATGAGAGACTCTTATAAAATCTCATATTATTGACAGATATCTCCTGTTGATTCTGTTTCCCGAGAGAACCCTGACTAATACAGCTTGGTACCAGGAATGGTTCTTGAGAAACAGAGTCTTAAACATGGAATGTCTGAGGTGGTTCTGGGAGTTTTGTAATTGGCTCTCTACTCTAATTGGACTCAGGGGTACTAATGACTCCCTTTCCAATAATGAAGAGGTTGCTAACAGTCCATGGCATGAGGTGGCAATAGAGATACGCAATATAGCATCACTGGATTCCCCTACTTCCATGCTTTTAAGAAGCAAGAATCTGGGTGAGAGTGTTTTCAACACCTTAACAGAATTTTGTGGAGTCAAAAAGCATAATGATGTTGCCTGGCTCCTCCTAGACACTCTGGATACAGTTACAAAAGAAAGAGATGAGCTAAAGTCTCCAAATTTGAAACTTAAATGCCACATGAATGATATGAAAGTTTCTACGTGTGCCTTGAAAGAAAATCTCATCTCCTGTAGCCACAGACTTGACATATCTGAGAATCAAACCCAGACTCTTATTGTACAAGTAGCAGAATTACAGAGGAAACTAAAATCTCAACTTCACAGGGTTTCTGCAATTAAAGTGAAGGTATTGACTGGAAAGGAGTGGAACCCCGAGGATTGGGACGGAGACATATGGGATGATGATAATATTGGTAGGGACAGTGGAACTCTAAAGTCTGCTGAGACTTTACCAGATAAACCTGCTATGGCCTGCCCTGTGGATACCATACTTTGTCAACCTTGTATTATCCAGCCTCCAGCATGCCCCAGGGAGTCCGGACCTCCTTCCAGCCCTGAGGTGGGTACCAGCCAAACAGAAGCCTGCACTGCCTAGCCTCTGGCCTGCCCCAGGGAGTCTGGACCTCCTCCCAGCCCTGAGGCAGGTACCAGCCTAACTCCAGCATGCACTGCCCAGCCTCCACCTTGCTCCAGAGAGTCTGGACCTCCTCCCAGCCACGAGGCAGGTACCAGCCAACCTCCAGCAAGCACTGCCCAACTTCCAGTCTGCCCTGAGGAATCTGTCTTCCAACCCCTGCCTGAAGAGATTAATCCTGTCTCACCAGAAGAAAATGCAAAAGAATGCCCTCAGGTCAGTAGCCTGCAAGACATCTCTAATCCTTCTCCTTACCCACACCCCCCACCCCTCTTGTCTTCAAGATCCATTACTAGACTAAAATCACAACAAGCCCCCAAAGGTGAAATACAAAGTGTGACCCATGAGGATGTACACTATACTTTGAAAGAACTGCATGAGTTTTCACACTTACATAGACAAAAATCAGGGGAATATGTGTGGGAATGGATACTAAGGGTATGGGATAATGGTGGAAGGAATATAAAGGTGGATCAGGCTGAATTTATTGATATGGGCCCACTAAGCAGAAATTCTGGATTCAACGCTGTAGCTCGAGGGGTTAGAAAGGGCTCTAACAGTTTGTTTGGGTGGCTGACTGAAGCATGGACCAAACGATGCCCTAGCATGTCTGATGTTGAGATGCCCGATTTGCCCTGGTATACAGTAGATGAGGGGATTCAAAGGCTTAGAGAGATTGAATGCTAGAATGGATTTACCATTTGAGACCTGCCCACCCACCCCAGGAATGTCCAGAGGACACACCTTTAACCAGGACTGTGAAGAATAAATTTGTAAGACTAAGTTCATCTTCTCTGAAGAGCTCTGTGGTTGCTCTTCTCTGCAGTCCAGATATTACTGTAGGGAGGCCTGTAATGAGTTGGAATCCTTAAACATTATGGGGATGATCAGATCTCGGTCCGGTAAAAGTCAAGTATCCGCAGTTAATCGCCAAAGGCAAGGTGGGCGTGGCTACCACAATGAAAGACAGATTCAAAGCAGCACACAGAATAGTCTGAGTCGCATGGAGTTATGGCGTTGGCTAATAGATCATGGGGTACCTAGAAGTGAAATACATGGGCAGTCTACTAAATTTCTTCTGAATCTGTATAAGCAGAAGAGTTCTAGGTCAAGTGAACAAAACCCTAACTCAAATTACAGACGCAGAGCATCAAGGCCCCTTAATCAATTCCCAGACTTGAGACAGTTTACAGACCCAGAGCCCCTTGAATGAGGAGAAGGCCAGGTCCCCTTGGGGAAGGATCCTGTTAAACTACCAAAAATTTATCCTGTTAGTCTTCCTCCCACTTTCCCCAGGGAGACCTACAGCCTTTTGCCAGAGTAACTGTGCATTGGGGAAAAGGAAATGATCAGACATTTTGGGGATTATTAATCCCAGAAGTCACATTAATTCCAGGAGACCCAAAAGGTCATTGTGATCCACCAGTCAGAGTAGGGGCTTATGGAGGCCAGGTGATTGATGGAGTTTTAGCTCAGGTCCATCTCACAGTGGGTCCAGTGGGTCCAGTGTTTATTTCCCCAGTTCCAGAATGCGTAATTGGAATAGACATACTCAGTAACTGGCAGATCCCCACAATGGATCCCTGACTTGTGGAATGAGGGCTATTATGGTTGGAAAGACCAAGTGGAAGCCTCTAGAATTGCCCCTGCCTAGCAAAATAGTAAATCAAAGGCAGTACCTGATTCCCGGAGGGATTGCAGAGATTAGTGCCACCATCAAGGATTTGAAGGATGCAGGGTGGTGATTCCCACCACATCCCCATTCAACTCTCCTATCTGGCCTGTGCAGAAAACAGATGGATCTTGGAGGATGACAGTAGATTATCGTAAACTTAACCAGGTGATGACTCCAGTTGCAGTTGCTGTCCCAGATGTGGTATCATTGCTTGAGCAAATCAACACTTCCCCCTGGTACCTGGTATGCAGCTGTTGATCTGGAAAATGCTTTTTTCTCAATTGCCATTAGTAAGGATCACCAGAAACAGTTTGCTTTCAACTGGCAAGGCCAGCAGTATACCTTCACTGTCCTGCCTCAGGGGTATATCAACTCTCCAGCCCTATGTCATAATATTGTCCACAGGGACCTTGATTGTCTCTCCCTCCCACAAGACATCCCACTGGTCCATTATATTGATGATATCATGTTGATAGGACTTACTGAGCAAGAAGTAGCAAAGACTCTAGATTAATTGATAAGGCATTTGCGTGAGAGAGGATGGGAGATAAATCGAACAAAAATACAGGGTCTTTCCACCTCAGTGACATTTCCAAGTGTCCAGTGGTGTGGGGCCTGTCAAGATATCCCTTCTAAAGCAAAGGATAAGCTGTTGCACCTGACTCCTCCTACAACTAAAAAAAAGGCACAACGCTTAATTGGCCTCTTCAGATTTTGGAGACAATACATTCCTCATTTGGGTGTGCTACTCTGGCCCATTTACCGAGTAACCAGAAAAGCTGCTAGTTTTGATTGGGGACTAGAACGAGAGGAGGCCCTGCAACAGATCCAGGCTGCTGTGCAAGCTGCACTACCACTTAGACCATATGATCCAGCAGATCCAATGGTGCTGGAAGTTTCAGTGGCAAATAGAGATGCTGTCTGGAGCCTTTGGCAGGCCCCTATAGGGAAATCACAACTCAGACCCTTAGGATTTTGGAGCAAAGCCTTGCCATCCTCTGCAGATAACTACTCCCCTTTTGAGAAAGAGCTTTTAGCTTGCTACTGGGCCTTAGTAGAGACTGAACGCTTGACCATGGGCCATCAAGTTACCATAAAACTGAGCTGCCTATCATGAGCTGGGTATTGTCTGAGCCACCAAACCATAAAGTCAGGCATGCATAGCAGCACTCCATAATAAAGTGGAAGTGGTATATACGAGATAGGACTCAAGCAGGTCCTGAAGGCATAAGTAAGTTACATGAGAAAGTAGCCCAAATGCCCATGGTCACCACCCCTGCCATGTTACGTTCTCTTTCCCAGCCCACAGCTTTGGCCTCTTGAGGAGTCCCTTACAATCAGTTGACTGAAGATGAGAAAACTTGGGCCTGGTTTACAGATGGTTCTGCACAATACGCAGGTACCACCCAAAAGTGAACAGCTGCAGTACTGCAGCCCTTTTCTGGGATATCCTTGAAGGATAGTGGTGAGGGCAAATCCTCCCAGTGGGCAGAACTTCGAGCAGTACACCTAGTTGTTCATTTTTCTTGGAAGAAGAAATGGCCAGAGGTGTGTTTGTACACTGATTCCTGGGCTGTTGCCAATGGTTTGGCTGGATGGTCAGGGACTTGGAAGGAACATGATTGGAAAATTGGTGACAAGGAGGTCTGGGGAAGAGCTATGTGGATAGACCTTTCTGAGTGGGCAAAAAACATGAACATATTTGTGTACCATGTGAATGCTCACCAGAGGGTGACTTCAGCAGAGGAAGAATTTAATAATCAAGTGGATAAGATGACCCACTCTGTGGCTAATGCTCAACCTCTTTCCCCATTCACTCCTGTCATTGCCCAATGGACTCATGAACAAAGTGGCCATGGAGGTAGGGATGGAGGTTATGCATGGGCTCAGCAACATGGACTTCCCCTCACCAAGGCTGACTTGGCTACAGCCACTGCTGAATGCCCAATCTGCCAGCAGCAGAGACCCACACTCAGCCCCCGATATGGTACCATTCCTCGAGGTGACCAGCCTGCTACCTGGTGGCAGGTTGACTACATTGGGCCACTTCCACCACAGAAGGGGCAGCAATTTGTTTTAACTGGAATAGACACATACTCTGGCTATGGGTTTGCATTTCCAGCACACAATGCTTCTTCCAAAACAACCATCCGTGGACTTACCAAATGTCTTATCTACCACCATTGCATTCCACACAGCATTGCTTCTGATCAAGGAACCCATTTCACAGCAAATGATGTGTGGGAATGGGCACATGCCCATGGAATTCACTGGTCTTCCTATGTTCCCCATCACCCTGAAGCAGCTGGATTAATAGAACAGTGGAATGGCCTTTTTAAGACTCAATTATGGCACCAATTAGGTGGCAATACCTTGCAGGGCTGGGGCAATGTTCTCCAGGAGGCTGTGTATGCTCTGAATCAGCATCCTCTCTATGGTGCTATTTCTCCCATTACCAGGATTCATGGGTCCAGGAATCAAGGGGTTGAAATGGGAGTGCACCATTCACTATTACCCCTAGTGACCCACTACGAAAATTTTTGCTTCCTGTCCCTGCAACCTTAAGCTCTGCTGGTCTACAGGTTTTAGTCCCAAAAGGAGGAGTGCTGCCACCAGGGAACACAACAATTATTCCACTGAACTGGAAGTTAAGACTGCCACCTGGCCACTTTGGGCTCCTCTTACCTGTGAATCAACAGGCAAAGAAGGGAATTACTGTACTGGCTGGGGTGATTGATCCTGCCTATCAAGGGGAAATAGGACTACATGTACATAATGGGGGTATAGAAGAGTTTGCCTGGAATGCAGGAGATCCTCTAGGGCATCTCCTAGTACTGCCATGCCCTGTGATTAAAGTCAATGGAAAATTGCAACAAACCAATTCAAGCAGGACTAACAATGGCCCAGAATCTTCGGGAATGAAAGTTTGGGTCACCTCACCAGGCAAAGAGCCACGCCAGCTGAAGGGCTTGCTGAAGGTAACGGGAACATGGAATGGGTAGTGGAAGAAGGTAGTGATAAATATGAACTTCGACCACGTGACCAGTTACAGAAATGAAGACTGTAATAGTCATGAACCCTTCTTCCTTGTTTCGTTATGAGTATGATTGTATATGTACACAAAACGAATTTCTTGTTTTCTTCCCCAACCTTTTCCCCTATCATATGAAAAGTTGTCTTACTTTAACGTCATAATATTTAAGGATGTCAAGTTTAAGAGTGAATATTACCCAAGGACTTGCATCCTATTCTGTGGGGAATTAATGCATTTCTGGTTGTACACAGGGGAGTTGAACATTGTTAGGTGGAAATATATATGTATGCTTGTCTGTTATTGTTTTTACTTAGTGACCAAGTATGGTTTAGGGTATTGTGTATGGTTGCTGAGTTGACAAGGGGTGGACTGTGATGGTTAGGTTAATGTGTCAACTCGGCCAGGAATTGTGTCCAGGTGTTTGGTCCAGCAAGCACTGGGCTAATTGTAATACAAGAGCATGTATGGACTTCGATCACCAGTGAGTTTACTGTATGAATGGCTGATTACATCTGCATCAGTCAGGGAGATTGAATCATCAATGGGTGATGCTTTTATCCAATCAGTTGAATGCCTTAAAAGGGGAAGTGATTTCAACATTCAGAGAGAATTTCCCAGCTCATCGTTGGACAGCCAACTTCTCCCAGAAACTCATCAAGGACCTTTCATCGGACTTTCATCAGAGCCCCTGGTTTGCAGCCTGCCTGCAGAACCTGGACTTGTGCATCCCCACGGTCGCATGAGAGACTCTTATAAAATCTTGTATTATTGACAGATATCTCCTGTTGATTCTGTTTTCCAAGAGAACCCTGACTAATACACATGGCAAGACTGAAATGACCAAGTTCTCTCCTCTGCTGCATGTCTTCTTGAGTGAGTGTCCATTTATATCAGCCCACCAAGGGGGTAGGGACTTAACCTGAGTCACACCTTATGGACATGGCCAAATCAAAGGCCTTAAATTGATTTAATCAAGTAAACTTAAAACCTTTGAGTTTAATACAAAGGGTATCACACCCAGAGGAACAGACCAGTTTACAAACATAATCCTTCTCTTTTTGGGGATTTATAAATAATCTCAAACTGCCACAATACCATTAGCCAGAATCCTCATCTTCTGCCAAAATCATTGTTATATATTCTGTATATTATCCTGAAGCTGTCATCCAACTAACGTTAATCTCCCTAGACTACTCATTTCAGCCACAATTACATCCATAAATTAACAGTGTTTGTTACAATCGCTATAATGTGTTACCATCAAGTCCAACCATTACCACATATTTACATTTGACCTTATTAAACATTCTACATACATCTAACACCATCTACCCCTTCTCATCATTCTATCTCCCACCATTGCTTTTAGTTCATATCAGTGACATCACACAATATTCATCCTTTTGTGTCTGGCTTATTTGGGTTAGTCTTTTAATGGAGATATGAATGAATTGGACACTGTAAAAATTATTTTAAAGACATTGTTTTAGTTTCCTAGGCTGCTCAAAGCAAATACTATGAAATGGGTCAGGTTAAACAATGGGAAATTATTCGCTCAGTTTTGAGGCCAGGAAAATGTCCATATCAAGGCATCATAAAGGCTATGCTTTCTTCCCAAAGACTAACGACCTGGGCTAGTTTGTCACACGGCAAGGCACATGGAGGTGTCTGCTGGTCTCTCCTTTTCTTCTGGGTTTCGTTGCTTTTAGCTTCTTGCTTCTGTGGTTCTCTCTCTCTTCGTCTGAATTTCACTCCTTTATAAAGGACTCCAGTAACAGGATTAAGACCAATCCTGATTGAGGTGGGTCACACCTTAACTGAAGTAGCCTCATCAAAAAGTCTTATTTACAATGGGTTCACACCCATGGGAATGGATTAAGTTTAAGAACATGTTTTTCTGGGGTACATACAGCTCCATACCACCACAGACATCTTTATTAAATGTTTGTATTAAGTATTTTTCTCTATGTCTTTTGACTTCCTAACTACTGTCTTTGCCTTGGCAAGATTATTTTTTACATAACAACCATGAGCATTCAGGAGCAAAATATAGGTAATACACTCATATTGTTCAAAATCAAAATGACCCAGTTTCTTCAACAAAGGAAAAAATGAGACAGAAGGAGAACCTATAAATTAAGAGACTTAAGACCAACAACCAACTCAATTACAATGTGTAAAATTTATTTGAATCCTGATTAAAACAAGCAAATTTTAAAACAAAACTACTTATGACATTTAGGAAACAATTGGTAATTTCAACACTGACTATTATATTCATTAGCTAATTAATTTTGTTGTGTTGTTTCTGTTATAGTTTTGTTTTTAAATAAGAGTATCTTTTAGAGATACATACTGAAATATTTGTAGATAAAATTATATGCTGCCTGGCATTTGATTCAAACTAATACAGGGAGGATTGAATGGGGATATGAATAAGGTAAGATTGGCCATGGTTGATGGTTATTAAAAATGGGAGATAAGAAATGGGTACAGCGGTGTTAATTAAATTTTTCTACTTCTGTGTATGTTAAGAGTCTTCAAATCAAAAATGTGTTTTAAAATAAAAATGATATACTCACCCCAATCAAGATGGTGGAGTGAGATACTTCAGAGCTCCATCCCCTCACAAAAGTTTTACACAACCAGCAAGAACTGGCAGAAAAATCTTTCTCAAAGCTTCAGAAAATAAAAAGCTACAGTAACAGGATGAGCACTGAATCAAGAAAAAGGCTATTTAAATGCAGTAGGAACTCCTGGAGGCCTGGCTTACATCTCTCTTATCCTACACTGGTTCAGCAAGAAGCCAGCCTGTGCTCTCAGTACAGATACTGGTCCTGGTATGAGAGGGAACAGAGTAACCCTCATGCACATACTGGGAGCATGTATGTCTGACCCAATCTGCCTGGTGGTGGCCTGAAGAACTCACTGTCACAGAACTTGCCCTGAAGAACAGCAGTTCACTGAGCTCTTCTACAGAACACTGTGGGAGAGCAGTCAAGTCATGCTGCCTGTAGGACATATAGTGCAGTGCCTGGGACCATGAAAAAAGTTTTCATAGGGAAGAGGGCACAATTGTACCCATGTAAATGAAGGAATCCTTAGGGTCACTCACATGCCCAAGATGCATGCACAAAAAGGATCAGGACAGCCTCTATGCTTTGACTTCAAGCTTCTCTCTAAACTCACTGTATGGATAAGCCCTAAAAGAGAGCACTCCCACAGGTCAATCTACAAAGACTAGGAAAGGTGTTTTCTTTTTCTCTTGTTACCTCCTGATACTCAAAGAAATCTCTATCATAACACTATCTAGATACAAACTTAAGGAACAGAAGCCTCAGAGTCTAAATTCCAGCAATAACACATTAAAATGTGAAAATATCCAGGTTTCAACAAAGACTATAAAAAATACACACAAAAAAAAGAAATGATGGCCCAAGCAGAGAAAAAATTAAAGCATTAAAAACCTTCAATGGAAAAAAACTGGGGGGTGGGAGATAGTCCAGGAAGATACCATCAGAGTAGGAAAGCAGAGCTCAACTCTCTCACAAAACAAAGGCGAAAAGGCCAAAAGTTGTCCAAGGGACCTGCTTTAGGGGTCAGCAGACCAGGGCAGTGCTGTGCAACCCCCAGGAGGGCAAGGGACACAGAGACAAAGGACCCTGCCATGGGGGTTACTAAACCCCCATGGCAGCTGGAAAGGGCACCATCCCAAACCCTCAAGACATTAAGCCAGGATAAAACCCCTGGCTCACTGCAGCCAAATGAGAAGGGAGCATATGTCTTCCTTCTGTCAACTCTTAAAAGGAGAGAAGGAGGGTTAGCCAGAAAGCTTCTCTTCAGTGAATTCAGACAGCAGAACCCATTTCGAATCTCAGCTCTGGCCAGACCAGAAACATGGGAAAGTAGAGACTGAAAGAACTACCTTCATGGAATGGTTTGCATATGAGTGCCATCTGCTGGCCAGCCAGGAAATTTCAAGGAGAAAAAGTGCTTTTAGGTCTCACTTTACCCCACTCATGGGAGAAAATCTGCATCCCATTAGTGAGTCCCTGACCCAATTTTGATAACTTAAGCTGGGCAATTTTAAAGAATTAGAAAAAATTGAACCAAAACTCAAAGAAGAGTCATGAAAAATAAAACACTAGGTAAGAGAGAGAAATTAACCATTGGAATAAATTCACCAACATATTCAGGTGCATAGACATTAGCAAAAAATTAAAAGCCATACTAAGGAACAGGAAGAGATGGCCCAACCAAAGGCACAAAGCAAATATCCTGAAGAGATACAGGATTTAAGACAACTAATCAATGACAATCAAAAAAATCTACTAAAGTAATTCAAAGAATTGAAGGAAAACATGACTAAAGAGATCAAGGATATTAGAAAACATTGGGTGAGCATAAAGAACAATTTGAAAGCCTGCAAAGAAAAGTAGCAAGCTTATGGTAATAAAAGACATGATGGATGAGATTAAAAATACATTAGAGACACAAAACAGCAGATTTGATTTGATTGAAGACAGATATTAGTGATTTTGAGGACAGAACATCTGAAATGAAAGGAGTACAGAAACAGAAAAGAATGGAAAAACTGGAACAGGGTCTCAGAGAATTGAATGACAATGCAAAATGCACAAACATATGTGTTATCAGTGTCCCAGAAGGAGAAAAGAATTGAAAGGGACAAAAAGAATATTTGAGGAAATAATGAACGAAAACATCCCAATCCTTATGAAAGACAAGTATCAATATCCAGGAATGACAACACACCCCAAACAATAAATCTGAATAGACCTAATCTGAGACAGCTACTATTCAGAACTACAAGTATCAGTGTTAAAGAGAGGATTCTGAAATCAACAAGAGAAAAGCAAAGCATCACATACAAGGGAACCTCAATAAGATTAAATGCCAACCTGTCACCAGAAACCATGGAGGCAAGAAGAATGTAGTATGATGTATTTAAGGTACTGAAAGAGAAACACTGCCACCAAAAATTCTGAATATGGCAAAACTGTCTTTCAAAAATGAGGGTGAGGGGAAGCGGATGTGGCTTAAGCAATTGGGCTCCCATCTACCATATAGGAGATCCAGGGTTCGATTCCCAGGGCCTCCTGGTGAAAAGCAAACTGGCTTGTGTAGTGAGCTGGACCGAGCAGATAGCTGGCCCACACAGAGTGCTGGCCCACATGGAGTGCTGGCCCACGCAGGAGTGCTGGCCCATGCAGGAGTGCTGGCCCACATGGAGTACTGGCCCGTGCAGAGAGCTGGCACAGCAAGATGACACAACAAAAAGAGACATAGAAGAGAGACAATAAGAGACACAGCAGACCAGGGAGCTGAGGTGGCGCAAAAGATTGAGCAGCCTCTCTCCACTCCAGAAGGTCTCAGGATCAGTTCCCAATGCTACCTAAAGAGAAGACAAGCAGACACAGAAGAAACACACAGAGAGCAGACAGCAAGTGCAAAACAATGAGGGGTGGAAGGGGAATAAATAAATACATCTTTTTTTAAAAATGAGGGTGAGTTTAAAGTCTTCATAGACAAACAAAAACTGACAGAGTATGCTACCAAAAGACTAGATTTAAAAGACCAGATTTAAAAGAGACCTAAAGGGAGTGGTGCAACCTGAAAGGAAAAAACAAAGGTGAGAAAGGAGAAGAGTATAGAAATGAAGATTATTTTGAAGGGTAAATTAAAGTGTAAAAAGACAGACAATAGTAAGATATGATCATAGAAAGCCAAAGGACAAAATGGATGAAGTAAATAATGCCTTTACAGTAACAACATTGAACATTAATGGTTTGAACCCCCCAATCAAAAGACATAAACTAACAGAATGGATTAAAAATATATGAGCCATCTTTATGCTGTCTACAAGAGACTCACTTCAGACATATGTACACAATCAGGTTGAAAGTGAAAGTGTGGAAAAAGACATTTCACACAAATAGTAACCAAAAAAGAGCTGGAGTAGCAATACTAATATTAGACAAAATAGATTTTTAAATGCCAAACTGTTATAAGGAATGAAGAAGGTCATCACACATTAATGAAACAGACAATTCACCAAGAAGAAATAACTATAATAAATATTTATGTACCTATCCTGGGTGCCCTAATATACCTGAGGCACACACTGGCAAAACTGAAGGGAGAAACAGAGATCTCTACAATAATAGTTGAAAACTTCAATATACCACTCTCAGCATTGGATAAAATATATGGATATATAAATGGAAATAAAGAAACAGAGAGCTTGAATATTATGATAAATCAACTAGACCTAACAGACATTTTTAGAGCATTACACCCCAAAAGAGCAGGATATACATTATTTTCAAGCAGTCATGGATCCTTCTCCAGGATAGACCATACATTGGGTCACAAGACAGGACTCAATAAATTTAAAAAGATTTAAATTATACAAAACTCATTCTCTGATCATAATGGAATGAAGCTGGAAATCAGCAGTGGACACAAAAAGAGAAAATTCACAAATATATGGAGATTAAACAACACACTCTTAAATAATCATTAGGTAAAAGAGGTAATTGCAAGAGAATTCAGTATAATGAAAATGAGAATACAACATATCAAAACTATGGGATACCACAAAGGCAGTGCTGAGAGGGCAATTTATAGCCCTCAATGCTTACATAAAAAAGAAGAAAGGCTGAAATTCAAGATCTAACTGCACACCTGGAGGAACAAGAAAAAGAACAGCAAACTAACCCCAAACCAAGCTAAAGGAAAGAAACAGTAAAGATCAGAACAGAAATAAATGAAATCGAGAACAACAACAACAAAGCAATAGAATCAACAAAACCAAAAGTTGATTCTTTGAGAAGATCAACAAAATCGACAAATCCTTAGCTAAACTGATAAAGAAAAAAAGAGAGAAGACACAAAATCAGAAATGAGAGGGGGGACATTACCACTGACCCCACCGAAATAAGAGAGATTATAAGAGGATGCTATGAACAACTCTACATCAAAAAACAAGACTAAGTAGATGAGATGGACAAATTCCCAGAAATACACAAACAATCTACACTGACCCTAGAAGAAATAGAAGACTTCAAGAAACCAATCACAAGTAAAGAGATTGAAACAGTCATCAAAAACCTCCCAAAGATGAAAAGCCCAAGACAAGATGGCTTCACAGGTGAATTCAGCCAATCATTCAAAGACGATCTAATACCAAACTTGCTCAAGCTCTTCCAAAAAATTGAACAAGAAAGAATGCTACCAAACTCATTCTATGAAGCCAATATCACCCTAATACCAAAACCAGATAAAAATACTTTGAAAAAAGAAAATTACAGACCAACATCTCTAATGAATATAGATGCAAAAATCCTCAGGAAAATACATGCAAAATGAATCCAAAAGCAAATTAAAAGAATTATACAACACGATCAAGTGGGTTTTATCCCAGGTATGCAAGGGTGGTTCAACATAAGAAAATCATTTAGTGTAATAAACCACATTGATAAATTGAGGAAGAAAAATCACATGATCTCGATTGGTTCAGCAAAGGCATTTGACAAAATACAGTCTCCTTTCTTGATATAACACTCCAAAAGATAAGAATAGAAGGAAGCTTTCTAAATATGGTAAAGTGCATATATGAAAAAATCTACAGCCATCATTGTACTCAATGGTGAAAGACTGAAAGCTTTCCTACTGAGATCAGGAATAAGACGAGGATGCCTACTGTCACCACTCTTATTATTCAATATTGTGCTAGACGTTCTAGCTAGATCATTAAAAAAGATAAAGAAATATAAGGAAGGACTTCTGGGAAGATGTCAAACTAAAAAGACACGGGACTCTCTTCACTCCCAGAAAAATAGCTAGCTAGAGGACAGGCTGAAATGGCCTGGGAAAAAATCTTCTAGGGATTAGACACCAGGCAAAGGCTGGACACTGCCCAGAAAAGAGAGAACAAAGGAAAAGAATTGTGACAGTAAAACTGTGAGTTAAAACCAGCAGCAGCTACTGCTGGCACACTCCCCCACACTAAACACACTTGAATTCTCAGGCCTCTGGACCAGCTAGAGACAAAGGGGGCCCCAGGGATCCACCACCCAGGAAAGGGGAGAGAGAGGGACACAGGCTAAGGCTGACTCAGCTTTTGACCCACAAATTTGATCTGCCGTGTCCCACAAGCCCCTCCAGGCTGGGTGGGGCCACGCCATTTTTTGCCTTGGGAGCCAGCTCAGGACTAAAGAGATCCTGAACTAAAGAGATCAGATGCTTCCAATCTCCCTCTCTACTAACCTGGACTGATTGTTGAAGAAGCAGAGGGGAGTGGAATTATTTCCTACTCAGGAAAAGGAAGGGAGCTGCCAGTGAAGCCTGGAGAACTGTCTCTGAGAAAGTTTGAATTGCAAGGCTCTTAGCCTCCAGGCAGGAACCTATATCACATTGATCCAGTACATGTTCCAGCAAACACACTCCAATCAGGCATGGAAATGAGAAGGCTGTCAAAGCGCGCCATCTGCTGGCAGACCAAAGAAGTGCACATGAAGAAATTAAAAGTAAATAAGAGACGCTTTTTCCAGCCTTTATAACCTCTTTTACCAAGGCCCTAGAAAGCTGGTCTGCAACCCATTACTAGATCCAGAGCCCATTTTGGAACAACTGACAGGGACAATCCTAATGATCCAGGTTGAACCAAGAATCAAAGAGCAGCAATAACACACAGCCTCCCACTACTAAATAACTATGAAAGAGAAATTGAGCATCTGAGTAAACTACTATCCTAATCAGATGCCTAGACATCAACAAAAAATTACAAACCATACTAAGAAAATGAAAGACATGGCCCAAGAAAAGGAATATATCAAAGCCCCAGAAGAGATGCAGGTTGAGACAACTAATTAAGGAGATGCACACAAATTCCCAAAATCAAATTAATGAGTTGAAAGACAATATCGCTAAAGAGATAAATGACATCAAGAAGATATTGAGCGAGCACAAAGAAAAATTAGAAGTCCTGAATAGAAAAGTAACAGAGCTCATGGGAATGAAAGACACAATAGGTAGATCAAAAACACATTAGAGGCATACAACAGCAGACTCAAAATGATAGAAGAAAGAAAAAGCAATGCCAAAGACAGAACAGCTGAAATTGAAGAGAAAAAAGAATGGAAAAAATTGAACAGCGGCTCAGGGAGTTGAATGACAACACAAAATGTAACAACATACGTGTCATGGGAGTTCCAGAAGGAGAAGAGAAGCTAAAGGGGGCAGAAAGAGTATTTGAGGAAATAATAGCTGAAAATTTCCCAACTCTCATGAAAGAAATGAATGCACATGTCCAAGAAGCACACCATACCTCAATCAAAATAAATCCAAAAAGATCTATTCTAAGACACATAATACTCAGAATGTCAAAGATAAAGAGAAAATTCTGAGAGCACCAAAGGAGAAGTAAACCATCACAAAAAAGGGACACCCAGTAAGACTTACTGCAGATTTCTCATCAGTAACCATGGAGATGAGAAGACAGTGGTATGATACAATTAGGATACAGAAAGAGAAAAACTGCCAGCTGAGAATTCTTTATCCAGAAAAACTGTCCTTCAAATATGTAGGTGAGTATAAGATATTCACAAACAAACAGAAACTAAGAGAGTTTGAAAACAAGAAGCCACCTTTGCAGGAAATACAAAAGGAAGCCTTAGAACCTGAGATAAAAAAGACAGGAGAGAGAGGCCTGGAGGAGAGTATAGAAAAAAGAATAGAAAAAGGATAACCAAAAGAGTAAAAAGACACACAAAATTATGATATGACATATGAAAAACAAAGAATAAAATGGTGGAAGTAAATAATGCATTTACAGTAATATCATTGAATGTGAATGAATTAAACTCCCCAATCAAAAGATACAGTCTGACAGAATGGATTAAAAAAAAAAATGTGCCAGCCATATGCTCCTTAAAAGAGATTCACCTTAGACCCAGGGATACAAATTGGCTGAAAGTGAAAAGTTGGAAAAAGATACTCCATGCAAATAGTAAACCAAAAACAAGCAGGAGAAACTAAAGTAATATCAGAAAAAAAAAAACTTTAAATGCAAAAAAATTTTATAAGAGATACAGAAGACTAATATATATTAATAAAAGGGACAATCCACCAGGAAGATATAACAGTCATAAATATCTATGCACCTAACCAGGGTGCCCCAAAATACATCAGACACACTCTGGCAAAACTGAAGGAAGAAATAAACATCTCTACAATAATCTGTGGAGACTTCAACATACCACTCACATTATTAGACAGAACAACTAGAAAGAAGATCAGTGAGGAAACAGAGAACTTGAACAACATGATAAACAAGTTAGACCTCACAGACATCTACAGAATGTTGCATCCAAACTCAGCGGGTTATACATTCTTCTCAAGTGCCCATGGATTTCTCCAGTATATACCACATGTTAGGTCACAGTAGCCCTCAATAAATATAAAAACATTGAAATTATACAAAGCACCTACTCAAATCATAATGGAATGAAACTGGAAATCAATAACAAACAAGAATAAGGTAAATTCACAAATGTGTGGAGGCTAAACAACACACTCCTAAATAATCAGTGGGTGAAAGAAGAAATTGCAAGTGAAATCAGTAACTATATTGAGACAAATGAAAATGAAAACACAACTTATCAAAACTTATAGTATACAGTGAAAGCAGTCTTGAGAAGGAAATTATAGCCCTAAAGTCCTATCTGAATAAAGCAGAAAGAGCTAAATACAAAGACCTAACCGAAAAACTGTAGAAACTAGAAAAAGGAAAACAAACCAATCCCAAAGCAAGAAGAAGGGAAGAAATAATAAAGTTTAGAGCAAAAATAAATGATATTGAGAACAAAATAAATAAATAAATAAATAAATAAATAAGAGAAAATCAACAAAACCATAAGCTACTTCTTTGAGAAGATCAATAAAATTGACAAACCCCTAGCTAGACCAAAAAAAGGGAAAAAAGGAGAAGATGCAAATAAATACAAACAGAAGTGAAATGGGGGGAGTTATGACTGACCCCACAGAAATAAAAAGGATCATAAGAGGATATTGTGATAAACTGTATGCCAACAAACTAGACAACTGAGATGAAATGGACAAATTCCTAGAAATGCACAAACAACCTACCCTGATACTAAAAGAAATACAAGAACTTAACAAACCAATCACATTTAAAGAGATTGACTCCGCCATCAAAAATCTCCCAATGAAGATGGCTGATGGCTTCACAGATGAATTCTACCAAGCATTTCATAAAGAATTAACATCAATCCTATTTAAAATCTTCCAAAGAATTGAAGAGAAGGGAAAATTACCCAACACATTTTATGAAACCAACATCATGCTAATACCAAAGCCAGATCAAGACACTACAGAAAAATTACAGATCAATCTCTCCAATGAACATAGATGCAAAAATTCTCAACAAAATACTTGCAAATAGAATCCAACAGCATAGCAAAAGACTTATACATCACAACCAAGTGGGATTTATTCCTGATATGCAAGGCTGGTTCAACATAAGAAATCAATCGACATAATATACCACATTAAGAAATGGAAGGGAAAAAACCACATGATCATCGCAATAGATGCAGAAAAGGTATTCAACAAAATCCAGCATCCTCTCTTGATAAAAACACTTTGATAGGAATAGAAGGAAAATTACTAAATATGATAAAAGGCATATATGAAAAACCCACAGCCAACATCATACTCAATGGAGAAAGGTTGAAAGCTTTCCCTCTAAGATCAGGAACAAGACAAGGATGCCCACTATCACCATTATTATTCAACATTGTACTAGAAGTTCTAGCTAGAGCAATTAGACAAGAAAAAAAAATTTTAAAGGCATCCAAATAGGAAAAGTGGAAGTGAAACTCTCACTATTTGCAGATCACATGATCCTATATTTAGAAAATTCTGAAATGTCTACAACAAAGCTACTTGAGCTAATAAATGAGTTCAGCAAAGGGGCAGGATACAAGATCAACATGCAAAAATCAGTCATGTTTCTGTACACTAGTATTGAGGAAATCAGGGGAAATATTCCATTTTCAATAGCAAAAGAAGAAAGACTTAAATACCTGGGAATCAATTTAACCAAAGAAGTTCAGGACCTAGATGCAGAAAACTACAAAACAATGCTAAAAGAAATCAAAAGACCTAAACAAATGGAAAGACATTCTGTGTTCATTGATTGGAAAACTAAATATCATGAAGATGTCAATCCTGCCCAAACTGATTTATAGATTCAATGCAATGCCAATCAAAATTCCAACAGTCTACTTTACAGAAATAGAAAAGGCAGTTATCAAATTCATTTGGAAGAGAAAATGCACCTGAATAGCCAGAAGGAGTCTAAGAAAAAGAAGAGCGGTAGGGGAGGAATTTCACAGCCTGGTCGTGAAACGTATTACAAAGCTACAGCAGTCCAAACAGCATGATACTGGCATAAAGATATACACATCGATCAGTGGAATAGAATTGAGAGTCCAGAAATAAACCCTCACCTATACAATCAACTGGTTTTTGACAAACCTACCAAGCCCGTGTTAATGGGACAAAACATTCAACAAATGGTGCTGGGAGAACTGGATATCTATAACCCAAAGAATGAAAGAGGACCTTTATCTCACTCCCTATACAAGAATCAACTCAAAATGGATCAAAGACCTAAATATAAAAGCCAGGACCATAAAACTATTAGAAAAAAATATAGGGAAACTAATAAGATCTGTGGTAGGTGATGGTTTCCTGGACCTCACACCCAAAGCACGAGCAGCAAAGGAAAAAAAAAATGGGACCTCCTCACAATTAAACACTTTTGCGCCTCAAACGATATTGTCAAAAGGATGGAAAAGCAGCCGACTCAATGGGAGAAAATATTTGGAAATCACATGTCTGATAAGGGTTTAATATCCATGATATATAAAGAGATACTACAACTCAACAATAAAAAGACAAACAACCCAATTTAAAAATGGCCAAAGTCTTGAAAAGACATTTGTCCAAAGAAGAAATAAAAATGGCAAAAAAAAAAAACATGAAAAAATGTTCAATATCACTAGAGATTAGGGAAATGCAAATCAAAACTACAATCAGATTATCATTTCACACCTATCAGAATGGCCACTATTTAAAAAGTCAGAAAACTGTAAATGTTGGAGAGGATGTGGAGAGATAGGAAGACTTATTCACTGTTGGTGAGAATGTAGAATGGCACAGCCACTGTGGAGAACCATTTGACAGTTCCTAAAGAAGTTGAATATAGATTTGCCACGTGACCCTGCAATACCATTACTAGGTATGTACCCAGAAGAACTGAGAGCAGTGACACGAACAGACAACTACATAGTGATGCTCATAGCAGCGTTACTCACAATTGCCAAAAGTTGGAAATAACCCAGGTGTCCATCAACCGAAGACTGGATAAACAAATTGTGGAGTATGCACACATTGGAATATTATGCAGCTGTAAGAAGATATGAAGTCATAAAGCATATGACAACATGGATGTACCTGGAGGACATTATGTTGAGTGAAGCAAGCCAGACACAAAACGACAAATACTATATGATTGCTCTACTATGAACTAAATATTTTGTGTAATATATTGTATGATTCCATTTATATAAAATGTAAATAGAAATCAATATATAAAGATGAAATTAGACAGGTGGTTATGTAAGGCTGGGAAAGACCTGCTAAGGGGTGTGGAGTTTTTCTTTTTGGAGTAATGAAATCATTCTACAATTTTTGTGGTGATGAATGACAACATTGTGATTATACTCAAAGCCATTGATTACACACTTTGGATAGATTGTATGGTATGTGAATATATCTCAATAAAACTGCTTAATAAATAAATGAATAATTGTGCAAGAATAGCCAGAAATAGCAGCTATGTACAGCAGGGGAAACACAGATTAAGGGTGAAGAATTCTCTTGCTTGTTTTTTGTTTATTATTATTATTATTGAAATAATGAAAATGCTCTAATAATGATTGAAGTGATGATTGCTTAATAACTATGTGATTATACCAAATACCATTGATTGTATACTTTGGATGAATTGTATGCTTTATTAATATGTACCAATAAAATTGATTTGTTTAAAAAAAAGAAAGAAAGAAAGAAATATAAGGCACCCAATAGGAAAGAAAGAAGTAAAACTTTCACTATTCGCTGGTAATATGATCCTATATCTAGAAAATCCTGAAAAATCCACAACAAAGCTACTAGAACTAATAGACTTTACTTCAATAAAGTGGTGGTTACAAGATTAATATGCAAAAATCAATAGCACACTACTGATGTGCAATCTGAGGAGGAAATTTGAAAAAAAATTCCATTTATAATAGCATCTAAAGAATCAAATATTTAGGAATAAACGTAACCAAGGACATAAAGGACCTATATTCAGAAAACTACAAAACATTGTTACAAGAAGCCAAAGAAGACTTAAATAAATGGAAGGACATTCTGTGTTTATGGATTGGAAGATTAAATATTAATATGTCAATTCTACCTAAATTAATTTACAGATTCAATGTAATCCCAATAAAAATCCCAACAGCCTTTTTTGCCGAAATCGAAATGCCAATAATCAAATTTATTTGGAAAGGTAAGGGGCCCTGAATAGCCAAAATGTCTTTAAAAAGAACAATTAAATTTGGAGGACTCTCACTTCCTGAGTTTAAAGCATATTACCTGACTACAGTGATAAACACAACATGGTACTGGCATAAAGACAGACAGATTGACCAATGGAACCAAACTGAGAACTCAGAAATAGACCCTCACATCTATGGTCAAGTGATTTTTGACAAGGCGGTCAAGCCCTCCCAGCTGGGCCACAACAGTCTATTCAACAAATAGTGCTGGGAGAACTGGATAGCCACATCCAAAAGAAAGAAAGAGGACCCCTAATTCTTACTTTATACAAAAATTAACCCAAATGCATCAAGGACCTAATTATAAAAGCAACAACCATAAACCTTCTAGAAGAAAATGTAGGAAAACATCCTCAAGATCTTGTGGTATGTGGTAGTTTCTTAAACCTTACACCCAAAGCATGAGCAACAAAAGAAAAAAAATAGATCAATGGGACCTCCTCAGAATTAAACACTTTTGCACTTCAAAGGACACTGTCAAAGGGGTGAAAAGGCAGCCTACTCAATGGGGGGAAATATTTGGAAATCACATGTCTGATAAGGGCTTACATTGTAGTGTGTGTGTGTGTGTGTGTGTGTGTGTATATATATATGATGGAATGTTAAGCAGTTGTATTAAGAAATGAAGTCATGAAGCACATGTCAACATGGATGGACCTAGAGGACATTATGTTGAGTGAAGTAAGCCAGACACAAAAGGACAAATACTGTATGATTGTGCTATTATCAGCTAAATACGTTGCGTAAATTCATGTAGTTAATAATTAGAATATAGGTCACCAGAAAATAGAATGAGGGTAGAGAATGGAAAACTGAGGATTAATCTATGCAGATTTGGTAAAAAGGTTGTTTGTAAATCTTTGGAAATGAATAGAAATGGTGAAAGCACATCATAGTGTTTGTAACAGAGCTATTATATGGGTATGACAGTGGTTGAAAGGTGTATTAGTCTGCCAAAGGGATGCTAATGCAAAGTGCCAGAAATCTATTGGTTTTTATAAAGGGCATTTATTTGGGGTTGAAGCTTACAGTTACAAGGCCCTAAAGAGTCCAATTGAAGGTTGCTTTCTCACCAAAGTCAGTTGCCACGTGTTGAAGCAAGATGGTCACTGATCTCTGCCTGGTCCCTCAGGGCTTCCTATATCAGTCTCTGGCATAGGGCTCGTTTCTTTCTGGGCCTTCTCAGCTGCTCAGCTTTTCTATTCTCTTCAGTTGCAAACTATATCAGACGAATGACTTATCTCTCCCCAGGGCCCCAGGATCAAACATGACAGAGCTTGCTCACTCTTCTTGTGTGTCTTCTTGAGTGAGCTTCTGTTTATATCAGCCCACCAAGGGGGTAGGAACTAAACCTGAGTCACATCTTACTGACGTCGTGGAATCAAAGCCTTAATCTTAACAGGTAATTTACTCAAGGGCCCCTCAAATGAATCAATATAATAAAAGGGTTTTACACCCAGAATAGATTAGTTTACAAACATAATCTTTCTCTTTTTGGGATTCATAAATAATCTCAAATTGCCACAAAAGGGTAAGTCTAAGGTTATGTATATGGATATAACTAGAAGGAAAGCTAAAAAATGTAACATGGGATTGTGTAACATAGTAAAACCTCATGCAAATACAAATATGGGTGATATTGCATATATAAGCCTGTTTTTACAAAATATAAATATAAGCTAGAGAGAGACAGAAACAGAACAGCAGCTATGTACGACAGGGATAGCATAGAGAGACTGAGAGGTGATGATTTTTGTTTATTTTTTATTATTATTGGAATAATGAAAATGCTCTAAAATGTTTGAAGCAATGAATGCACAACTATGTGATTATATCGAATACCATTGATTGTACACTTTGGGTGGATTTACACTTTATTAATATGTATCAATAAAATTGATTTGCTAAAAAAAATGACTCCAGATATTACCAAATGTCCTCCTGGGGACTGGGTAGGGGGGAAATCATTCCCAGTTGAGAACCACTGTTGTAAATAGAAGAGTAAGGCTAGACATGTCAAAATGTGAAATGAGGTTTTCTTTATATCATATCGCTTTGTGTGTGATGTATTTCTTAAAGGTGCTTATATTTTTAGAAATAAGATCATTAAGAATTGAGTAGGGTTTTGTGTGTGCAGAAAGGAAAATACTGGGAAAAGTATTAGCATGAAGCCAGAAATTAGGTGGCTTCACAGCAAGCACTTTCAACCTGAGGCTCAAACATAAAAGGACTCTGATTACCCAGAAACTTAGGAAGTTGTGAGAAGTAGTTTTTGCTTTGGGATAAAGAATAAAAGTTAAGATAACTAGGAGAATAACTGACCCAAGGGTAGAAGCTAAAGGAGGACGGAAAGGGAAAGAAACAGGGAAATACTGGAAGGAAACACTTTGATGCCTCATGTACTAGGTGGCTTCTGAACTTTACCTACATCCCAAACAGGACCTTTGTAGGAAGTCATGTATGACCATTTAAAAGGAAATTATTTTGGGCAATAATGCATTTTTGTTAGTAAATCTTGATTAATTAAAGGCAAGGTATTTGAGAGTTTGGGGATTATATAGGATTTTCTGAATTCCCAATTTCTGACAGTTTAGTACATATGAGCTAATAACCTGCAGAACTTTTCTCAGATATAACACAGTCACCCAATGCCGGAAGCTGCCAGAAGCTGGAAGTCAGCAGAATCCAGAAGAGAAAGGGGAAGATGCTGCCATGTGCATTATCATGTGACAGAAAAGCCAAGGAACTCCAAGAATTGCCAACAGCAGCACAGTCTTCAGTGAGAAAGCATCACCTTGCTGACACCTCGATTTTGGACTTCTCCTAGCCTCAAAACTGAGCCAATAAATTTCCATTGTTAAAGCCATCCCATTGTATGGTATGTTTTAGCAGCTAGGAAAATAAAAGAGCTAATAATTGTGAACATCTTTTCCTGTGCTTATTTGCCATTTGTCTATCCTTTTCAGTGAAATGACTCATGCATTTTGCCCATTTTCTAATTGGATTGTTCATTTTTTACTGTTGAATTTGACAGTTCTTGATGTATTCTAGGTACTTATCTTTTGTCCAATATGTGGCTTGAAAACATTTTCTCCCAGTCTGTAGTTTATCTTTTTACCTCTTTAATAAAGTCTTTCCCCAAGAAAGTTTTAATTTTAATTCTGATTTATCAATTTTTCCTTTTATGGATGTTGCTTTTTGTGTCAAGTCCAAGAACTCTTTGCCAACCCTAGAAACTGAAGATTGTCTCCCAAGTTTTTTTTCTAAAAGTTTTATAATTTTACTGTTTACACTTAAGTCCATGATCCATTTTGTGTTAATTTTTGTGTAAGATGTGAGGCTTAGGTCAAAGTTCATTTCTTATTTTGCCTATAGATGTCCAATTACTCCAGCACCAATTGTTGAAAAGGTTATCTCCTCCATTTAATTGCTTTTGACCTTTTGTAAAAAAAAAAAAAAAAAATAGTTGGACATTTTAATGTGGATCTATTTTTGTATTCTCTGTGCTGTTGATCTATGTATCTCCTCCTCCACTTAAACCACATCGTTTTCATTACTGTAGCTACGTGAGAAATTCTGAAATCCAGTAGACTGGTTCCTACTACTTCATTCTATTCTTCAAAACTGTTTTAGTTATTCTAGTTCCTTTGCCTTCCTATACACTTTTTTATTTTTTAATTTTTATTCTAGTAAGCATATATGACCTAAAGTTTTCCCTTTTAACCACATTCAAATATATAATTCAGTGCTGTTAATTGCATTCACAATAATGTGCTACCATCACCACCACCCTTTTCCAAACTTTTACAATCAGCCTAAATAGAAATTTGGTACAAATTGAACATTAACTCCCCATTCTCTACTCCCATTTTATACCTTGGTAACATATATTCTAGATTCTAATTCTGTGAATTTGCTTATTCTAATTATTTCATATCAGCGAGATCATACAATATTTGGCCTTTCTGTCTGGCTTACTTCACTGAGAATAATGTCCTCAAGATTCATCCATGTTGTTGTATGCATCAGGACTTAATTCCTTTTTGAGGCTGAATAATATTCCATTGTATGTATATACAACATTGGTTTATCCATTGATTTGTAGATAGAAACTTGGGTTGCTTCCATCTTTTGTCAATTGTGAATAATGGCGCTGTGCAATTATCTGTTGGAGTCCCTGTTTTCAATTTCTCTGGGAACTCGTGGGATTGCTATATAATATGGTAATTCTATACTTTACTTCCTGAGGAACTGCCAAACTGTCTTCCACAGCAGCTGCACAATTTTTCTTTTCACCAGCAATTAATGAGTGTTCTGATTTCTCCACGTCTCCAACACTTGTAGTTTTCTGTTTTTTTAAAAATAGTAGGCATTCTAGTGGGTGTGAAATGATATCTCACTGTGGTTTTGATTTGCATTTCCATAATAGCTAGAGATGTTGAGAATCTTTCCAGTGCTTTTTAGCCATTTGTATAACCTCTTTGGAGAAATGTCTATTTAAGTCTTTGCCCATTTTTTAATTGGATTGCCTTTTTATTGTTGACTTGTAGGATTTCTTTATATATTCTGGATATTAAACCCTTATCAGATAGGTGATTTCCAAATATTTTCTCCCACTGAAAAACAAACTCATATTTATTGTTTCTGGTTCTTCGACTCTGTCCCTTGCCCTCCTGGGAGTTGTGTAGCACTGTCTGGTCTGCTGACCCCCAAAATAGGTCCCTCGTACAGCTTTTGGCCCTTTCTCTATTGTTTCTGTGAGAGAGTTGAGCCCTGCCTGCCTACTCTGATTCCACCTTTCCAGAACTTGAGTCATTTTTTATTGTTGCTAGTTCACATTAGGAAGTATTGGGAGGGTGCTACTGGTATATAGTGGATAGATTCCAGGGATGTTTCTAAACATCCTACAATACACAGGACAGTTCCCCACAACAAAGAACTATCAATTCAAAATGTCAATAGTGCCAATGTCACTTGACATCTACATTTACATCTGCCCCGTCCAATTGGGGTAACCACATTGATTATTATTAATTTCAAGCAAGCACTTTGTTACTGAGTTAAAGGAAGTACTTAAATGTTCTCATTTGAAGTCAGAAACTTTAGGTCCCTTTCAGCTCCTGAGGGTAACATTACAATAAATGAAAAAAAGCAAGATTTAATTCAATCATATTTGATTCCCACTATGCACATGGTATTGCTAGGTGTCGTAAATTACAACAAATATGAAACATATACTGCCCCCAAAGAGCTAATAATCTTCCTGGGAAGATAAGATATATATACTTGGAAAAGTAATAAAAAATAAATAGGCAAAAAAGTACAAATGTTTAAGATGTGAATAAGAACAACTGGAAAATAGAGTACTTGAGTTGGCCCTAAAATAATAAAGAATGCAAGAGTTTTAGAGCTGAAAGCAATCTTACATAATATCTCATTTAACTCTTCATTTTATAGGTGAGGAAACTGAAACAGAGAGACTAAATAACTTGTCCAAATTCTGAAATTTCAGGTCTTTTTCTTGACCCTTTGCTGTTTCCTTTACAAAAAAATGCCATTGTGATTGTTGGAAATAGAGAAACAGAGAGGACCCTAAGAGCATTTTTTTAAAACAATTTATTGAAGTATGTCTTTCATACATGAACATACATAAACAGTAAGTGTTCAGTGAACTTTTGTGAACTTACAAAAGAAACATGCGTAACATTACACAGGGCTCCCACACATCACACCATCACAAATACTTTGCATTGTTGTGAAACATTTGTTAAGAAATTATGAAACAGCATTGTGAAAGTATTACTACTAATTGTAGTCCATATCTTAATCCCCTATACTTTTTTAAAAGGATTTATTTATTTATTTACTTTTATCCATTTTTTTAGCCCCCCACCCCCGTTTTTGCTGTTTTTGTGTCCATTCACTGGGCAATTCTCTGTGTCTGTTTCCTGCCCTCTCTTCTCATGCTTCTCCGCCTGTCTTCACTGGGATTTGATCCTCGGAACCTCCGATGTGGGAGAGAGGCATCCTACTGCCTGCGCCACCTTAGTTCCTGTTTTTTCGGCACGTCTCGTCTTGGCTCTCCCTTATGTCACTCTCCTGTTACGTCATCATCTTGCTGCATGACTCACAGGGCCTGGCGACACACCCGCTCACAGGGCCTAGGGGGCGTACCTGCTCACGGGGCCTGGTGGCCCATACACCCTCTATATTTTTCTTTTTTTTATTTTTACCAGGAGGTCTCAGGGCTCAAACCCAGGTCCCTCCATATGGGAGATGGACGCCCAACCATTTGAGCCATATCCGTCCCTCTGCTATATGTCTTAAGGTTGACCAAAGATATCTAGAGTTAGTCTTTTCCCATACAGGATGGTCATATAATAAATCAGGCTTAGCTCATCACCAGATCAAGGGAGAAAAACTAGATCTGGGGACACATGCATGGTTTCTAATATAGCGAATGTTTAGCCTACACTGATTATCACAAAATCAGGTCAGCGAGACTATTCGCATGCATTTTTAAAATATACATCATCATGATAACCATAATAATAATCACAGCTGACATGTGTTTAGTGAGTAGACTTGTGGACAGTTCACTTTAGAGGTAACAGAAAGTAAGACTGGAAAGGAATGAGCAGCTTTGGATGAAGAGATAAGGCTAAATTAAATAGAATAATAATCTCATTCTAGGCAGTCTAGATGCTAAAGGAGAAATAAAGGTAGGTACTATAGGAAATTCAAAAAGGGTCATATTCCAATGGCCTGGGAGTAGTCAGGAATGGTTTAGTGAAAGAGGTGGACTGGAGGTGAAGGCATAGGATTTGGATAAAGGAGATGAGGATAGTCTATATAAGGAAAGCAGTATGAGATTCAGAATTAGAATTAAACCAAGTAGCTTTAAGGAAAGTGAAGAAACAAAACTGGAGTGGGGCTTGAGGAGAACTGGGAAATAAGTCTCAAAAGGCTGGATGAGCCCAGATTGTGCAGGGCCCTGAGGAGACTAAATTTATTCTGGCAAAGAGAAATCACTGCATGTGCTTAAGCAGAAAAACCTGATTAAAGTGCTGTTTTAGGAAGATTTATCTGGCAATAATGTATAGGATGGATTTAGCCAGAAGGGATATAATAGAGCCATTCATCTAATTAAGAATAAGAATAAAGAACAATAATACCATATAATAGCTATAAAATACCAAGCTATTATTATTTGGTAGACACTGTGCTAACATACATTTTCTCACTTGATTCTCATAACAATCCTATCAAGTAAACTGGATTATCACCCCCATTTTATAAGTGAGAAAATTAAGTCAAAGAAAGCCTAAGTAACTTGCCCAAGTCACAAAACAAGGAAGTGGAAGAGCCAGAATTTTACCCCAGATTATATGACCCCAGAACCTATACTGTTAACTGCTGTGCTACATCTTCCCATATTATTAAGTGTGTTGCTGAAATAATCCAAAAATGAAATAACTAGGGATGGAGGAGGAGGAGGAGGAGGAGGAGGAGGAGGAGGAGGAG
>JAQZBX010026883.1:0-28689 GCA_029593785.1 Cabassous unicinctus
ATCTCAGCTGTAGGCTGGCATAAGGCTAGTCTCTCTTCCTGGGGCTTGTCTCTTTCTGGGCTCAGCTGCTCTGCTCTCTCCACAAAGCCAGCTGTAAACTGGCTTGGCTCTCTCTCCATGGTGCCAGTATCAGAAACACAACTCTCTATGTTCTCCTTATCCATGTGTTAACTTCCGTGTGAGAGTCTGTTTTATTCCCACCAAGGGGGTTGGGACTGAACCCTGCACAGAGTAATGACATGGTTAAATAAAAGTCCTAATCTTGATTTAATGAAATAAAAGTAAAACTTCTGAATCTAATACAATCTAATACTCTCAGAGGAACAGACCAGTTTAACAAACACAATTCAACATCTCTTTTAGAATTCATAAATATCAAACTGCTACAATGGCCCACCCAATTCCAGTTTGAATTCCACCTTTAATACTCTATTTTAAAATCAGGTCCCATTCTGAGATACTGGGAATTAGGAATTCAAAATATCTTTTGAGGGAGCACATTTCAACCCATAACACCCTTCAAGAGAACCTGCCATGGGAAGCCTAGTTGAATCTATGCTTCCAATTACTGCATCTTCAGATCCACTTTAACGTTCATGCCAAAGCCATGCTTCCCTCACCTGTTTCTAGCCTGTGTCTGAACATGGCAGGGGTACTAGATTCATACAGTCCTGCTTCATGCATAACAATGCTATTGGGCAATGTTTGCTCAGGGCCCCACTGGTATGCCTGAGACTCATTCAGAACTACACTATAGACTTAAGCTTTTTCTACCCAGTGCTACCTTCACTCTTTCCTTTCTCAGTTGTCAGATAAGTATCATGGTCTGATTGTTCTCTCTGGCCTCTCTTCCACTCTCCCCTTTATCTGTCACTGGCATTTCCCCAGTAATTCTCTTAATACATCTAATCATATTGGCTTCTGCTTCTCAGAAGACTATAACTGACACAAAAATGATATTCTACCAATTTAAATAGAATCTGTGACTGCAATATATAGGCATACCTCATTTTTTTGTGCTTCACTTTATTGTGATTTGCAGGTACTATATTTTTTACAATTGAAAGTTTGTGCCAACCCTGTGTTGAGCAATTCTGTTGGCGCCATTTGCCAACAGCATGTTCTCACTTCATGTCTCTGTTTCACATTTAATTAAGGTATGTACATTGTTTTTTTTAGACATAATGCTATTGCACACTTAATAGACTACAGTGTAGTAGAAACATAACTTTTATATGCATAGAGAAACCAAAAAATTCATGTGACCTGCTTTATTGTGATATTTGCTTTATTGTAGCGGTCTGGAACAAAACCCACAATATCCTCAAGGTATACCTATAAATAATTTTATATATATACAAAAATTAACTGAACACCATTGTTTCAGTTTCCTAGCTGCCAAAACAAATACCATGCCATGAGTTGGCTTAATTGACAGGGATTTATTGGCTCATGATTTTGAAGCTGGGGAAAGTCCAAAATCAAGACATCAAAAAGACAATGCTTATTCCCAGAAGACTGTGGCATTCTGGAGATGGCAACTGGTGATCTTTGATCCTGGGCTTTTCTGGTCACCTGACAATGCACATGGTGGCCTCTCCTTGCTTCTCCCCTCTCTTCAGGGTTTTGTTGATGTCCAGCTTCTGGCTGCTCCGTCCGTGGCATTCTCTCTCTGTGACCTTCCCTATAAGGCAGGGGTTCTTAATCTAGTTTGTTCCACAGACCCCTTTGCCAGTCAGGTGAAAACCACAGACCCCTTACTAAGTCCACACTATATTTATTATTTAATAAATATATCACATCCACACCAACACGTCCCCACAAGAATAATGCTTTTTTGAATTTCAATTCAAGCTCACTGACCCCTTGTTAAGAACTCCTGCTATAAGGCCTGCAGTTATAGGATTAAGACTTATTGTGGTTCAGCTGGGCCACACCTTAACTGTAGTAAACATCAAAAGGTCCCATTTATAAGACATTATGCCCACAAGAATGGATTAAGTTTAAGAATATGTTTTTTTCTGCTATACATACATAACTCTAAACAACTTTAACCATGTTTATGAATAGGTGATTTTTTTCTTTTTACAAAAGTCTACTTTAGCATATCAGTATATGTTTACTCTGCTTGGTGCTAGTTATAATTTCAGAATTATTTGAGTCCTTGAAATTCTATAATTTTTAAAAAAATACCTCAACTTGTGGGAAAATATTTTGATAGAGTTTATATTTTATTATGATAAACTTATACTAAAACGGGATTAAGTTTTGAAACACTATGTTATTTCAGCCTCTGAAATTTGCAAAATGACCAAAGAAATATAATGTATTTATAAATTTTGTCTTACAAAAATATTTATCAAGTTACAATACTTTAAATGGAAACAAAAAGACAGTATCTTTGAAAATACTTGGGCTGAATTACTTATACATTTCAATATGAAAATTAGAATTGAGAGCATCCTACATTTTATAGAATTTTCTATGAGCTTTCTAGGTGATGATTACAGGTAATTTAATGAAAAAATTAAGCATGATAAAATAGTAGTGAAAAATATATTCTTCAGACATATATAGTGACAGAGTATTAGGACAGATACTGCTAAAAATATGATTAAAAGAGGTGATTAAATAGTGTCTTCCTGTCTGGTTGCTACTGCTTACAGTTGATTACATTATAAACCTTGAATGAAGCTAACTCCCCTTTTTCTCCCAGCCAAAATCAGAAAATATAGTTAGATCAATTTTCAATATGTGTATCATATTCAACAGCCCACCACATCCACTTTAAACACCCCAGTCCAAACCAATATCTATCTCACCTGTGCTATTGCAGTCAACCTCTAACTGGTTTTCTTCCAGTTTTATCACTATCTAACCAAGTTTCAAAATTTACAAATTTATGCCTGATCTTTTTCAATCTTCTGCTCAAAATCTCCCAATGGCTTCCTATATCAGACTTAAATTTTAGGCCCTTATAATGGCCTACAAGGCCCATCCCCCAATTACCTGACCGTCAATAGTCCCTGACCGTCAGCCTTTCTGTGCTGCAGCTGCACTAGCCTTCTTGCTATTCCTCAAACATGCCACACACAGTCTCCTTTAGGGCACTGAAACTTAATTCCTCTGCTAAAATGCTTTTCTTTCAGGTATCCACTTGCTCCCTGTTAAGGTCTTTTAATCAGAAAGTCCTATCCTGATCATCTTATCTAAATAATCATCTCTCTGTTACTTTGTGTCCCTTTGCTCTGCACTATGTAAAATATATACATGCATATTTATACTTATTTTTAATTTTATGTCTTTATTTCCTGTAAGTTATATAAAGGCAGAAAAACTGCTTTGTTCACTGTTGTATCATCAGAAACTTGATTAGTGTTAATTGAACTGAGTAACTGAATGATAGTTCTAAATCTTGTATTCCAAGGTCTTCCTTCAGTTTCTCTCTATGATAATTGTCCTTTATGCCTGCATCAGAATGTTATGCATACAAATATTTGTTGGAGACAATTCTCCATGGCTTTATTGCTTTACTGCACATATTGTGCACAGAGGCACTGACTCTCTTCCTTTCAGATTAACTTTTTAAGGGTGTTTGTGTAGCAAACAACTTTGGAATTTGGAAGATAGAAACCATGTCTCTCTGTGTGCAGAGGGCTGATTTATTTCCTGTTCAGGGTAATAAAGTTAGTATTACTCTGGTGTCAAATTAGGGGCAAGTCCCTGTCTATTATAAAAGAATCAGGATCCCTCAGCTCAGGATCCATGTCCTTTTACACAACCGACTGCCTGGAAAGTGTCACCAGGAACTCTTGGTGTCACACTATGAATACTGGAGTTTGGGGAATTGGCATAAATGCTGATGCTCTAGCTACTGATATTGATGTGATGTTCTTTATCTCTGATTCAGGAGTTTAATTTCTTCTGCCAAAATCCATGAGCTAGTGATAGGCTAACTTGTTAGCTTGCAGATAGATTAAAATCTCAGATGCTTCACAGTTCTTAACAATAGGATGGGATCATTATCAGCTGCAATTGTTTTACTTAATATAACTCTAAATATTCTATCTGTAATTATTCCATCCAGCTGGAATAAATAGTTCCTGAGCATTAACAATGGCCCAAGCACTATGCTGTGCCTCTAGTAATATACAAAATCAAGAAATATACAATCTCGTCCTTCAAAGATAAAAAGTAACATAGACACATACACACATCACAATTTGCTTATAAACAATGTGCTGCTGAACTGAAAAAAGATAAATTTGGCCTGGAGGATAGAAAAGAAGAATTCTTGAGGACATGAAACTGAGCTATGCCTGAAAGAATGAATTCAATAGGGCCAGGAGGATAAAGGGGAAGTGAAAAGTATTCCAAAACACTGACAATTAGAGTTAGAGAATAGACCGGAGTCTTGTTTTAATAGAACTGAGCATGCATGGTAAGAAGTCCAGATAATGTATAAAGTGGTAGAATAAAAGAATCAAATAATTTTAAGTTAAAAGTCACAGTTATATTGCAAATGATTCTAACTGTCCTTCTATGGAATTTGAAATGAATACTAGAAATATATTAAATATATACATAATGTGTGTCTGTGTTTTCCAAAAAAAGGTTTTTTTTAAGTAGAGGTGACATAATCAGCTCTGTTTTATTGAGAGACTACAGGTGATCCTTTGGGTAGGGGAGAAGAACTAGAAGCCATTGTATTTTGCAAAAAAAAATCTACATGAAGGGTGAAAAGAACTCACAGTCAGGAGAGATTTTAGTTGTGGAATAAGGTACATGTGGTTAATAATTTTATCTCATGTAATAATTTTTTCTCATGACATAAAAAGAACGAAAAGTGAAGGATTATTTGGAGACTTTTAACATGAAAAAACGAATAGGTGCTTAGGACATTACATGACAGTGAATATAATAAGAACTGCATATTTATGAAGAGAAGGTTCTGGGTATATTTGTGGACCTATGGAGTTACAAATGTTTCCAGGGGAACAACAGCTAATAGACCTTTAGAAATTTCTGGAGCTCAGAACGAAGTTGGGAGTTAGAAATATAAGCTATGAAATTGGTCTATTGTTGACTGATGCAGTTTGTTTTGCAGTCTTTTATTTTCTAATAAATCACTTCTTGAAGTATATTTCTCTCATATTAACATTTAAGCTGAATCTCAGAGATCTTTATATGTCACATTCTCATTGGCATTTTCTTCTATATAATATTAATTTTACTAGAGAGTTGCTATGATTAGTGATTTAAAATGTCTGTGGTTACATATTTTGAGCTAGGATTATAAAATCTTTTATTTCTTTTTATAATATAGGAAGACTAGGTGGCCTGTGGTGGGGATTTTTTTGGCTGTTTTTTTGATGTCCAATGTGATAGAATATCAGCAATTTCATTTCATTCATCCTAAAAATTTGAATGATTTATCAAAACTTTTTTGGTAATCTGTACATGATCAGGTAAGTACTTCTTCATGGCATTTGAAAATAGTGCTTATGTCTCTTTGTTGTAATATCTGGAGAAAAACCCACATATTTCTGGCTTAAAAATGACTGAATTTAACTCTTTCTGATAAAACAGACACAGGAACACATATTGATTCTTTACTCTTAATTTACAAATATATGAAACAAATTTAAATGAATGTAATAAAATAAATATGATGCAAAGAATATAACTTCTGTTTTTAACCTTCCTCATTTGTTCTTACTCATGAGGTAGAATACAAATTCAGAATCAGGCAACAGAGGTAGGAATTTTCATATATATCGGTATTATTGGATACATGACATTTATTTTAGAATTGAGTTAATGTTAGACACATTTGTTTTACTACATTTATTTTACATCCCCAATAATACTTCCAAAAAATAATGATTTTAAAATTTTAACTAAAAGATCAATTGATGAATTTTGTTTTCAAAATTTGATCTCATTTTGAGGATGCATATAGTCCATTTAAATGATGAAAGAGTGGCCTAATGTACAGTCTTAGTGTAATACATTTATTCTGACTTAAGGACAAGTAGGTTGTATATGACATATATATTAATGATTTTATAACACAATGACATTGAAAATCAAGAAAAGATACAAGAAGTCTCTTAGAAATCATGACAACTAATAATTTCAAAATTGGACAAAATAATGGGTGACTTCTAAGTGAAAGAACAAATTATTTAGTTTTAATTTTTGCTTTTTAATGAACTAGAATAATTGCCTTGATTTATCTTGGGGAGGAAAAAAGGAAGATTAGATCTGCTTGGTAAATTGCAAAGTTTTCACTAGGGAGTAAAAGCTGATTAAAAGAAAAGATGCATATTAAGTTAAAAAGGTTGAAATTTGCATGATAAAGTAGATTAATCATTCTACTTATATGAAACATAAAACACATTAATATGTATATTTTTCTTATATCCACATCTGTTATGTATGTGTTTATGAATGTGAAACCATTTCAGAGAATTACTTGTAACCTTACTTTTACCTGTACTTTTTGTGCACTTTGGTATTTACTTCATGGAATTTGATCTACCAATGTATTCACATATAGGAATAATGGTTAAAAGGAACAATAAAAATATATATATTTTAAGACACCTCACTAACCTTTGGAATGATTATCCATTTAGATTTACTGTTAAAAAGGTAGTAAGAATAAGGTTTTTTGTTTGAATAAGTTGGTCTGGTTTGAAGAAAAAATTAAATATAGATAATTTCTATCATAGACATTGGAGAAACGAGGCTGTTTGAAATGGAGAACTTTGACTAATTCCCTTCCTTTAAAGAACTTAAGAATAAAAATGAAGACTTATTTTTAACTTTGTGGTAAATTTCCTTCATAGAACTAAAAATATGAAAATAGAGTTAAGAAAATTTACTTTGGGGTCAAATAGAATGCACTCCATATTTTTAACCAAGGACTCTTCCAACTATATTCAAATGTCACATAATTTTACAGGCTCACATTTTTTATCAACTTCAGATAAAATAATACATCTAAGTTGTGTGAGTTATTGCTTTGATTAATCATTTAAATAGGTTAATTTTTCTATGGTAGAAACAAGTAAGAAAATAAGGGAGTGTGGCAGTTTGATATAGTTATGAATTCCAAAAATAGATATTGGATTATGCTTGCAAACTGGTCTGTTCCTCTGGGCATGATTAAGTTATGATTAGGGCTTTGATTGGGCCACATCAGGAGGATATTGGGGCAGGGACTCAGAGATAAAACTACATGGCAGAGCAGAGGAGTTGTTGGAGTTTTGAGTTGGAGTTCTGATGCAGAGTTTTAATGCTGGAGTCCAGGGATGTAAGCACACAGAGGAGCTTGGTCGTGAGGAAGGAGAGAAGGCTCCAGGGGAAAAAAGACAAGTGGTTTGCTTAATAGTCTACAGCTGGCCTTGTGGAATGATGCACACACCTGAGCCCAGAAAGAGGCAAGCCCCGGGAGGAGAGGAACCCAGGAAGCCTGAACCCTGGCAGATGTTGGCAGCCACCTTGCTCCAACATGTGGCAACAAACTTTGGTGAGGGAAGTAACTTGTGCTGTGTAGCCTGGTATCTGTAAGCTTCTACCCAAAATAAATAACCTTTTGTAAGTGCCAACAGATTTCTGGTAATTTGCATCAGCACCTCTTTTGGCTGACTAATACAGGGAGCAAGGAAAGAGACCTGTTTGTAGTTAGTAATAGTTAATAGTGCTTAATGTTAGGAACCCATCATAAAACCTAAGTGAAGAAGATAATGTCCATCATTTTGTTATGATTAGTAGTAGAGAGGACACTATATCACTTATAACCTCAGAAAGAAAATTACCTTCTTAAAAAACATCTAAGTTTTTCTAAAGGGGTAACACTATATTTTGAAACATGTAAAAAAATAGTATAAAAGCAATAAATATAAATTCGAAGACATGGTCATGACTGTAAAATTTCTTTGTCTCCTATTCTATCCATTTAGAAAGCTGATGTATTAAAGAAGATGATTCAAATTATTGACAGTTGTTCTAAATATATTTCTCTGGAAACTTCTATTAAAATTACACAAACATTAGATAATAAATTGAAAAAAATAATCTCTGAAGCCAAATATTTTTAAGCCTTAGGAGGAAATAAGAATATTAATTCAAGCAATTCATTCAATGAATTTATTTCAATAGTAATTCAGTTAATTTAAATTCAATGATACTTGCAACATTTTTAGAATTTTATTAGTTCCTTATTTGACTCATTGATTCCTTCAATAAATGAAACAGGAATTGGTTGCTATCCAACCCCAAATCCGTTCTTTATGTCCTGATGATCATGTGTCTATGATTTGGCCATTAAGATGTAACAGTGAATATCATGTGATAATTTTAGAAGGTATGTTAAGGCAAGGGATTTACTCTTCTAATATTCTACTGGGAGAAATGGAAAAAATAAATAAAGAAACGGGTGGTACTAAGTGCTATTAAGGAAAATACAGCAGAGTAGGAGGTAGCATGCTGCATAAAGGAAGATGCTATTTTTGTCAGTGAATTTTTTTCTGATGAAGTGGGATTTGAGCCAAGACCTGAAAAATGTAACAGAATAACTAATATAGATATCTGGAGGAAATGTGTTCACTGAAAAGTGCTTACTAGTGTGCATACCAGGAGTGAGAACTTATATAAACTGTTTGAGTAGTACTGTAACAGAGGGTACATTGGAACAGAGACAACATGAATGAGGTAATTTTGGAGATGTAGCCAGGCTCAAAGAGGGCCTTGGAAGTATGGTAAAGATTTGGGATTTTATGCTAAATGTACTAGAAATCAATTGAACAGTTTCAAGAAGATTACATGAACAGATTTCTATTTTATAGGAAAGAATGTACTGTCATCACTGTTATTCAATATTATTCTGGAACTTCTAGTCAGAGCAAACAAGAGAAAGAAATAGAAGACATCCAAATTAGAAGGAAGTAAAGGTATCCTTTGTTTAGTCTCCCAATAACAAGGTCCTATATATAAAAATCCCAAAGAATCCACAAGAAACTTTATTAGAACTAATAAACAAATTTAGCAAAATTGCTAGTCATTTAGGTTTCTGTATACCAGTAATGAACAATCTGAAAAGGAAATCAAGAAAACAATTCCATTTACAATAATATTGAAAATAATAAAATAACTAGGAATAAATTTAACCAAGGAAGTGAAAGACTTATGCCCTGGTAAGTACAAAACATTGCTGAAATAAATTGAAGCAAACTTAAATAAATGGAAAGACATCCCATGTTCATGGATTGGAAGACTTAATATTGTTAAGACGTCAATACTGCCAGAAATGACCTACAGTTCCATTAAAATTCCAGAAGTTTTTTTTTTGCAAAAATGGAAAGCGGATCCTCAAATTCATATGGAATTGCAAGGGACCCTGAGTAGCCAAAACAATCTTGAAGAAGAACACAAAGTTGGAGGGTCCACACTTCCTTACTTCAAAACTTAATCAAAAAAGTATGGTAGTGGCATAAAGATAGTAGTTTCCAAGGTTGCCCAGGCATTGATATCCAGCTAGCTGGTAGAGGAAAAGAGGATGGAGAAGGAAAATTCACTTCTTAAACACCTTGTCCAAGAAAGCAAATATGTTATTTCTGTTTGTTTTTCCACTGATGAAAATCAGTCACAGGACCCCCACTTGTATGCAAGGGAGTTGGAAAACACAGTGTCTTTGTTAGGGGAATCACAGGCAACTGCTCAGTGGTCACACCCAGACCTCAACTACCTCACACCTCATTCTCTGGGGAAGTCACTAACAGAAACATGAAGTGGCCATCCTCCAACAGTTTGCTACCCCCATTTCACACCTTAAAACCAGAAACTGGGAACAAGCAGCCCATATGCTTAGCAGAACAGAAATTCTGAGTAGAAGGGCCTCCTCCCTGCAAGATGGATAAAAATCACACTCAAACTATGTAGATTTGTTTTCTACTCCCCAGAGAGAAGCTGGGAATTCAGAGCTGCCATCTATGGACCCTTACCCTGAGAAATTTTTGCCATGCTGGTGGAAAGGCCATGATGGGACTTCTCCTGCTCTTTTGGACTCTTTGTGCTGTGTGAGTGATAAAGAGATTATTTGCCCTTTCTGGAATCTTTATACTGTTCAAGAAATAAAAGGATTATTTGCTGAAGTTTCTGTTCTGCACTGAACCTGTGTTGTCATAAAACACAGTTGTAGCCACTCACTCTACACTCTTCATGGGCAGCCACTTTCCTTATAACAGCTCTATGCTATGCAAAGGGAAAAGTGAATCATTAGTGGAAAGTTAGTCATCTCTGCCATGTGAGGTATGAGTCAAAAGGAAGCATCCAAAATGGTGTCTAAAATATGTAGTCTGTGCTATTAAGTGGTTGTCAATAATACTGGATGAGTAAGAAACACTAAAATTACAGGTAAGTGTTTTTTGTATAATTTAACTTCAGGCATCAATTAGACACTCAAGTGGATAGTCAAACATCAAGTCGAGAGAATAGATTTTTCTTGAGATATATATTTGGTAGTAATTAGAATAAAGCTATATAAAGTCATAAGACTATGATTGATTTAGGAGTGCATGTGAAGAAGGAAGAAAAGTAGGCTTAATGATTTTGTCATTGCCAAATATATACTTGCAAATCCAATTTTAAACACAATAAAATTATGGCAAGAAATTAAATTAAAGAATCAGAACTAGAAAGAAATGCCACATTCATCAATTTCCAATATCCTTTCTACATTCCTTCTAGAAATGGCAGTTGACTGAAATAAATGGATAAAAGAGAAAAATAGTTTCTCCATGTAGACTATTTGTGGTAGCACTATTAAACATTTTTATAGCTGTATTCCTATATACTAATTTTCATTCTTTTGGCAATTTCTTTGTTTTTGTTCAAGCTCAATAATGGATAATTTTTAGCTCTAGGGAAGTGCTTCATGTTTTATTTTTAATTGAATCTGGGACTTTGAACGTTTGAAAGACCCTCTTTTTCATTGCAATGGTTAAGAAGAGATTGCAAAATAGTGTTTGTCAGAATTTTTACCTTGCTTTGTAGGGATGGCTTATAATCCCCATGTGAAGTCACAGAGGCTGCCTCTGAGACACTTTTTCTTCTCATACCAAGTACTTCAAAACAGGATGCAATGGTTTCCATGACAGGATGCAATGGTTTCCATGGAACTTTTAAAACATGTTGTGTATACATTTGTCTCTCTTTTTAAATTTGATGCCAAGCAAAACTAAAATTTAAAATGATAGATTTAATGGGGAGTTTTATACTTATATATTTTATAAAAGAATCTTTAGTATAAATCTGTAGACCAGAAGGGGTGATTAAAAAAAAAAAAACAACTTTGGTGTTTTGTTCAAATTAGAAGATACCATATAATTATGAATTATTGTATATCAAAATCCTTCAAATATAGTACACTTATCCACTGCAAATTACTTAATAGTCACTACTTAGATAACTGCTTTACTAGCTCATGTTTGGTCTCAAAAAGTAATTCTGAATAGTATAAACTGAAGGAGTAAAATACTGGATGTTGGGATAGGTAAGGAGACATTTTACAGGTACCTGTGGGGTTTATTTAGGTCATAAAATGATCCATAAAATAGATGTTGGAAGGTAAAAGTAAAAATCTTTCAGAGTTGCTTACTGAAATTATCAATATTTATATTTACAGCTCCATTTAAAATATTAATTACTGGCTTCATTATATAGAAAATCACTGATGTGTAAGGCAATCATAGGAAAAATGAAAATATAGTTGTTACTCTATTGTTTATTTGGATATTGTGTATACAAATAAATACACATATTTGCTTTCTGAATGTAAAGTTGTGTGAACAAATTCAACATCTTTAATTGAAGTTCTTTATCAAAATTCATGAAAAATCTCTTGTACTAGTCTAGGTTATCTAGGGAAACAGAACCAACAGGGGATATTTGTATAGTGTGAGATTTTATAAAATCATCTAATGCAACCATGGAGATGTACAAGTCCAAATTCTGAAGGGCAGGCTATAAACCAGGGGTTACAATAAAGGTCACTGAGGAGTTCCCCAAGAGATCGTGGCTGAAGTAGAGACAGGGATTCTCTCTCTGAATGCTGAAATCACTTCCTCTTTTAAGGCCTTCAACTGAATGGATAAGACATCACTCATTGCTGAGGGCAAACTCAGCTGACTGTAGATGTAAGCAGCCATCTATGCAATCAACACAGTGATGATTAAAGTCAATAAAATACCCCTGTATTACAATCAGCCCAGCACTTGCTTGACCAACAACTGGGCACCATTACCTGGCTGAGTTGACTCATTTGTCTAACCATCACACCTCTCAAATTTTATTCCAGAAAAGTATGTTACATATTTGGACAATCTTTCCAAAAGCTAGAGTGAAATGAAGGTCCCCTTGGCATATCTTATATATCCAAGTGAAGCAGTTATCCAATTCATAAATGTTTATTGTAATTACCATAATTCAGAGATTATTGTTACCTATTATATAAAACAATGGATTAGTAATGAAAAGATAGTTTATAGGTCCAGAAAACCATATTATGCAACTGTAAAGAGTCAGGAAAGATTTGTAATAATAAAAATATTTAAACATGATTTTCTGAATAATGAATGACACTACCGACAAAAATAAAGATTTTTTAACAACTTTACAATGTTTTTACAGTTCCTACACTATTGTCTTTTTATATTTCAAATGTTAGGCCATGTGATATAAGAAGTTATATGATCTGTTTACCAATTGGTCATGCTTATGTTTAACTGGTATACCATCCATAAGCATTTAACACAGTTCCATATAATCAAGAAAGCTTTAAACTGCCCATGTATGGGAAGTGGAAAAATACTTAATAACTTTAGTTCCACAGGTTAAAGGGAGGAATAAAGCTGAGAGATGAATGGTAGTTCACATGAACAAAGAATTTAGAAAAGGGGCATTAAATATTTTTCTTGAAGGAATTGCAAACATACAGTTAATTCAACATAAGAATGTATTTTGGGGGGCTGGAACAATGTTTTAATACTTTCCTATTCACCACTAGCTCAACCCCATTGTAGAGTCATATATCCAGCTAGATTCATGTATTTTTGTTATTTTCCTGGCCCTCGTAGGAAATTAAGTTTGCTTCTCCTGATTTTTTATTTCATGTTCCTAATGAAATAACAGAGCATGGGTGATGTGCTAGGTCAGTATATATACATATATACACACACACACATATTTATATGTCTAAATATATATTATATACACATATATATGCATGTGTTTGATACATAAATATATTATATATATGTATTTTACACTGGGATTCAATAATTGAAGGCAAAATAACATAATGATAAAGAAAATTTAGTCCTTTGGGGAAATTATCATGATAAAATAATGATAAGAGAGCAAAAGACAAAAATACAGTGTATGATTTTGATAATAAAATGTATATATATAAAACACATCTAAACATAAAAAGAACCATATTCAAATACTAACAAAAATTTTATTTTATTTATACATGTTTTAATTTTCCAAATATTTTACAAAACTAGTCCATATCAGTGACACCAGATTCATGTAACTGATGAATCCAAGTCCACAATTATCTAGGTAGGCATAATGCAAAGATAAGAGATCAAAGCATAATCATAGAATGTGTCTTAGTTTGCCAAAGGCTGCTGGTACAAAATACCAGAAATGGGTTGGCTTTTATAATGGGAAATTTATTAGGGGTAAAACCTTACATTCTAAGTCTGTAAAAATGTCCAAATCAAGGCACCATCAGAGATGCTTTCTCACCAAAGTGAGATCTTTGATCCTGGAAATCCTGGCATCTAGCCACTTGGCAAGACAAGATTGGCGATCTGCCTCGGTCCTTGCCTTCCCCTCCAGGCTCATCATCTCCCAGATCCCAGCTGGGGGCAATGAGGCATAGGGCTCATCTCTTCAGCCTTGAGCTGCTCTGTAGGCCTAGCCCTTCAGGGTCCTCTTTCTGTGCCTCTGTGCTCTGCTGATTCCAGACTCCAGAACCTTTCTCAGCATTTCAGGGCTACTCTCTCCTCCTGCAGTCCTCTCTCTCACGTAACAGTAACAAAATGGCAGCTTCCTTTCTCTGTGTGTCTCTTCTCTGTGTCTCCATTTATATAAGGCTACAGTAAGAGAGTGGAAACCCAATCTGAGTCACTGATGTAGTCCAATCAAAAGCAATCTAATCAAGTGATCTAATCAAGATCCTTTAAATGAATCTAATGCAAAGGGTCTCACACCCACAGGAAGGGATTACTTCAAAAACAATCTTTTTTCTTGTATTTTTTTTTTTTATTCACCAAACTTAAACTGTCACAGAATGGTATATATCACCTGGGTTGAATATGTGAAATTAGATGATGCATTCCTAACTCAAATAAAAAAAAAAATGGTCTAAGAAAGGATTCACAAAATTTTTCTGCAAAGGACTGGATTGTAAATATCTTAGGTTTTGAGATTCCTAAGGATTCTGGCAACTACTCAATTCAATGTTGTAGCACTTGGACATGATTGTGTTCCAATAAAACTTATTTTTAACAAAAACGGGCAGCAGGCTAGATTGGACTCATGGATTATAGTTTGCCAAGCCCTGTTGTAGGATATTCCTGTGACTGACAATTATTAGTCTGAATCTGTCCAGTGAAATTTACTGGATGGTATGTTTCTTGAATACTGGCTGTTTTATATCTTCATATTACTTTTGACACTTAAAATTTACCAGCACATAGGAACTGTATTTTATTGAATAATTATTGAATGAAAGAATGGAGTTATGAAAGAAAAGTTTAATGATATTAACCACACTTCAACAGCTGATCTCTTAGGGCAGGATTCCCTCCAAGACAAAGCAGCTTGACATAAGGGGGCTTTAGAGTTTGATAGAATGGCCTGCATTTAAATCCTTGATCAGCTGTTTATAATTGGTACACATTGGACAAAGGACTTAACTATGGCTTTCAGTTATAAATTTTACATATGTGAAAGGGAATTGATGTTGGTGACATACTGACATGTTGGTAAAAATAAGTTCATTAAATAATTTTTGTTGTTGTTTAAGGAAATGATAGAGAATCAGGCCTTAGGAAATATTAGCTTTCATCTCCTTAGTTGGAGCCACAATTTGATTAATTTTGCATAAAATGATACTGTGGAAAGAGTCTTAAAAGTGTTTTTTGCCTATTTTCCTTGCTCACCCTTTTTAAGGATAAAAAAAGTTGAGGAACAGAGAGATTAAGGCAGTATAAAGAACTTTAGGATTAGGAATTAGGAGGCTGGAATTTAGTCCTACTTTGACTATTAACTAATTATGCCACCTCTCTCTCTCAATCTCTCTGCATACAACCCCCCCAATATATGAATAATATTTTTATCTACTTTCTTGTTTCCTCAGCTAGTGGAACTAAGTAGGCTTTAAGACTCTATTTGATGTTAATATTCCATATCACATGTTCTTGTCAAATAGGCTAAACCTTTGCTCGCCAACCCAACTCTCTCCCTGTCACAATGCACAGGACTACACCAACCCATTCATACACACACACATGAATTTTAAACATATTCAAAGTAATCTACCCTGAAAAAAAGTTTACAATAATCACAAAATAAAAAATACCAGAAAAAGAAATTTGTGAATCTTAAAGAATATCAAAAATAAAACAAAACACAGAACCAAAATAGTATTTCAAATGAGAAGTTTTTGTGATTGCTATGTCAATAGACATCCAGTCAGTGATGATAAAATAAAACTCTGCTCTGTCAGTTCATTCTACGTTTTTAACATCACTTTAACATTCCTTGATCAGGCAATTCCTTCTGCAGCACTTAAAGAGGCCCAACACAGTCAATAAAGCTCGGTTTCAAAAGCAGTCTATTTACCATCCTTTACATAGTAGTTCAACCACTCCCTCCTTTTTTCCCCCTAAGCACAGCTGCAAGTTTAAGTAGGCAGGCAAACTATAATCAGCCACTTAGATTGGCTGTGGAATCCCAGTTGTGTCCAGTTTGCCAATTTAACTTTTTTCTTGCTTGAGTGACCTTGGTTTTCCTCTCTCCCAAATGTTCCTCATCACACGATGGCATGCCAAGCCTTTGTGATGCCTTGAGTACACCATAGACTACCCACACAACACACTCACCCACTTTGTAGTCGCTACAATTTGAATATAGTGGATGTAGTGGCTAAAAATTGAATATACATTATTTTGATTTGTGTTGAAATTAATTACAAAGTTCTTCCAATTTGAAATACATAGTTGGTACTGATGATTTTCCTGAGGGGGATATATGTATATATAAATATAAATAAATAAATATATATATATATGTATAATTTATGACTGAAAATTTCTGTATTTTTTTTCTTTTCAATATATAAAGCAAATAATCCAAAGCAAAAACAAAAACAAAAATACAAAAAAGTCATTTTATGACTCTGAAATTGGGAGATAAAGAATGTTCTTTCATTCTTAGCATAAATAGTAATGAACCCATTTTCATCTTCCTCCTTATACTTGCAGAGTAAAAAACGTTGAGTATATTAACTTATAATATGTCAGTTCTGAGGGGGGAAGAGAAAAAGTACCACAAAAAATATAGCTACAGTGAATATGTAACATTTTAAAAGAGATCAAGTTATAATGTCATAGAGGTAGAGATGATAAAAGTAGAAGGGGGAAGATAGGATCATTACAGAGATAGATTTAGTATACTGATCAGAAATGTCCTCGAGTATGTGTGTATGTGTGCTCTCATGAGAGAGAGAGAGAGAGAATTTCTGATTTCTTCCAATTTGCCAAAAAAGTCTTATTTTATATGATATAGTATTAGCACATGGTATTATATATTTAAACATTTAAATTAGATTACAAAGCTGTTATTAATATTGGATGTTTGCAATGAATTCAATCCAACTTGACATCTCTCCTTTATGTTTCAGCATCAATTTCTAATATTTTTTTCTGAAAATCCTTCTCATCATTTTTTACATTTGTTCTAGACAGAAATTTCCAGAACAGAAATATCAGTACTATTTATTAAAAAGACTAAAGCTAAGTCCTTTATTATTTCTAAAACATGAGGTTGCAAACCAAGTACTTGGGAATCTTGCTAAAATGAAGATTTTGAGTGGTGCATGAGATTCAGCTTTTCTAATCAGCTTTCAGGTAATGTTGGTCCATGAAGCACACTTTGAGTAGAAAATCTTTATTTCAAATTAATAATGATTAAAAAATAAATAAATAAAAATTTTCCCAAAGAAATTATACTTAAAATTAATAATCAGATATTTAAGAAAACCAAATTGATTTGTTTCTGCCTGTGAAGAGTATTCTGTTTCGATGACATATTAATACTAAAAGTATGCATCCAATTTTGGGTCAATCGTCAAAAGTTACATGTTGTTGGTTGGTTCTATAACTATTGATTATAGATTGAATTATAGCAAATTTTAAGACTTACATATAGTCAAAATATTTCTGAAAGGTTTTTGAAAAGAATATTAGGAAGCAACTGAAATCTTTTTTAACCTGTTATAAAGTCTTTCAGAATACCAACAAATTGAACTAAAAAGCTCATTTGCATTTTAAAGGCACAACTCAGAAACTGTGAATGAAAACCAACCATGAAGGAAAAGGATTACATATCCTGTTGTAATTTAGTAGGAAAGTTTGTATTTTGTCTAGTGATAAACAGCATTCACTATAGATTCTACAGGTTAGACTAGCTCTGTTCTGAAAGCTAAGCAGATTGTACCTCATGAGGGATTCTGGAAAGTTGATTACCTATAAGGATGTGCCTTTGTAGTAATCCTCATAAAACATGTACAGAGAAAACAAAAGAAAACTTATGTAGCACTGGAACATCTCTGTCCATAACTCCTAATATTTCAGGGGTAAATAGATGACAGAACTCAGAGTGTCAAACATCCCAAATATCTTAATCTAAAACAAGTTTCTTAATAAAACAAATTATTGAATCAGATACATACCTATTCTTTGACTCTGTGTTTGACTTTCGGCTTTCTTTCTGTCAATCTTAAAGTCTTTCTTATATATCTTTATAGTTATTTGTCTACACTTGGGCTAATGCCATAAGAAAGAGGAAATATCTGTGATTAAACAAGTAGTGCCTAATGCTTTTTGTTTTAATGAACCCATTTCACAGGTAAGAAAAAGTAGTGATGGCATAGGATAAGATTAATTGTTTTAAAAATTCACAGTTATTGATGGTTGACTCTGTGCAAGACACTGATAGGAAATGGGGATAAATTCTTTAATAATAATAAAAATATGAATTAAATCATTATAGAACACCATTTCCAAGGAGTGTGTAGTGCTGAAAAAATGCAGTAAATTCTTTCAGATCAGAGTGGGCATGAGGTTATTATTGGTTATATAATTTATGAGCACTATTCTCTGATTGCACTCAGAATCCCCTATTTGTAAGAGGCCTAGTTAGCCAACACACTTATTGTATAACTGAAGAAATGGAGGCTTCCATAGTGATATGGAATGTCTTGTTCAAGGTTTCCCAATTAGTTAATGGCAAAGTCTGGACTTAATCATAGGTATACTGAATTCTTAACTGGTTTGTTTTTTTTTTTCATTTTACCATACGACCAATGCAAGAATAAGTTTCCTAAAGATAATAAGTCTAGAAATATACTTGAAGAATGAGTACGAGCAAGAGTGGGGAACAGACACTAGTAGCCACTGTGCAGAGATAGCAATTTATAGTTCTTTAATTTATAAGCCTCTTCTTCCACTCTTCCCTGGATGTTGTACAGTGTTCTTCTGGCCTCTGGAGATTCAAAAATATTTGTTTCAGACAGTTCCTGCCTGTTTGATAATTGTTTTGGTAGAATGACTGAGTCCTGGATGTCTTAACTCTACCATTTTCTCTGGAAGCCTGTATGCTAAATTTTTCAATTATTGAATTTTGGGGGTTCCTCTTTTCATGTAGAGTTTATTAAAATTCCTGATTCAATTTACTAACAAATAAAGAATATACACTTCTACCTTATCTCTTACATGTTATCTTCTAGGTTCAATATATCCACTTGAAAGTATCAATATACTGTTGATCTAAAAAGGCTATATTAACTGATAAAGTAAGTAGATAAATTGATTGGCGAGACATGTCCATGGAACACCCAAAATGTAAAAAGGCTTTTAGAAGTGAAATTGTCAACCTTTGTTAGACAGTTTCTAGTTGTAGGCCCTTTTCTTAAAAATAAATTGACTGGGAAATATAAACACATAAAAGAAGTAAAAGCAAAGTTGTTTTAGTCAAAATAAGTGAGTGAAAAGGAGATTTCTCAATCACACAAATCTCACCTACTCCATAGCCAATAAAGCACTCTGATATTTAGCCAGGATCACTATGATTAACAAGGTCTATACAAACAAGAATATATGAGAAAGAATTTTTTTTTTTTCTGGAGGAATCGTATTTTATTTAAGAGCCATTGCTGCCTCCATACTATGGAATATAAGCAATGTCTTGGGTCAAGTATAAAATAGAGATAGAGACTATGGCAGTTGGAGATTATTTATGAATCCCCCAAAAAGAAAAATTATGTTTGTAAACTGGTCTGTTCCTCTGAGCATGATACCTTTGGAATGCATTAGATTCAACTGACATATCTTAATTAAACTACCTGTTAAGATTAGGGCTTTGATTTGACCACATCAGTAGGGCATGATTCAGGGTTGATCCCCCATCTCCTTGGTAGGCTGATATAAAATGGACACTTACCCAAGAAGGCACACAGGAAGAGACAGAGATCATAGACATGGAAGAAGAGAGAACTTTGATCCTGCATTCCCGAGAGAGATAAGCCATTGGCCTGATAGGGAAGCTGAAACAGGAAGCCCTGAGAGATGAGCTGTAAGCCATCCTACAGCTGAGATTGGAAAAAGGTGGGCCCGTGGAGCCTTAAGAGGAAGAAGGAAGGAAAGACCAGGCAGAGATTGTCTGCTATCTTGCTTCAACATAGGGCAACAGAGTTTGGTGAGAACAAAACCACTGTCAGCCTGGACTAAAAGAGACAGAGAGGGGAGAGATGGAAGGGAAAACAGCTTTAAGAGGAAAATCATAGAAGTCAAGGTCTGAAATTAAGACATCTCCTTGAGCCAAGAGAGGACCCCCACCCATGTGTACAGAAAGGGTGAGTTTGCTCCGGCATTTGAAGAGGTGGATCTTCCAGCCCACTCTTCAGGGAGAGCTTGGATGCCCCAGACAATAGAGAGGGTGGAGCACATTCTCCAAGGGTGGGAGAGTGAGGTCAACACCCCAGCACTCTGAGAGAGGTGGACATGTATCCCATAGATTAGGGAAGGCCAGGTTACCACCTCATTGTTTTGAGAAGAATGGGCCTGTATGTCAGAGATTAGGGAGAATGTTGCTGCCACCTCACTGGACTAAGGGGGTGAGACTCTACTCCAGAGATTGGCTGAAGTGTGGCCAACACCTCAATGTTCTTGGAGGGTGAGGTCTGGAGATTGGTCATCACCCAGATGCTTGATGAGGGTGGATGGAACCAAGAAAATAGCCATTGGGCAAGCCTGTGGAAAGGGTGGGCCCCTGTGAGGCCCCAAGAAGAAGAAACCATCATTTTAAGAATGATTCTTAGACTTTGAAATGTAATGGAGTATGCCCTGCAGGTTTTCAGAACTGTTGGGGACCAGTGACTCAGGTTTCCTTCCCAAATTCTCCTTATGATAAAGCAAATGTTTATCCTATGTCTGTCCATTTTTGAAAGCTTTATTGAAAGCATATAAATAATTTTGTAAGCTTCACAGGTCTACAGCCAGAGGTGACTTTGCCCCAAGACAAACTATTTCTGTAAACTGATTGTGATGTGATTTTGTACTTAGCATTGCTAACTGAAAGTACTTAAGGTTTTTTCAATATTGTAATATCTTTTTGGGGATTCAGAGAGTGGAATGTGGCAGTTTAAGAATATTTGTGAATCCCCCAAAAAGAGAGAAATTATGTTTTTAAACTGGTCTGTTCATCTGGGCATGATACCCTTGGAATGCATTAGATTCAGCTGACGTGTCTTGATTAAATTACCTGTTAAGATTAGGGCTTTGATTTAGCTATATCAGTAGGGCATGACTTTGATCCTGCGGCCCCGGGAGAGATGAGCCATTCTCCTGATAGTTTTCAGCTGATATAGGAAGCCCTGAGAGACAAGCCCTAAGCCAGCCTACAGTTGAGATCAGAAAGCTGGGCCCTTAGAACCTTAAGAGGAAGAAGGATGGAGAGACCAGGCAGAGATGGCCTGCCATCTTGCTTCAACATGGGGCGACAGAGTTTGGTGAGAAAGCAGCCTTGAGTTGGACTTTTTAGGGTCTTGTAAGTGTAAACTTTTATCCAAGTGAGTACCCTTTATAAAAGCCAACAGATTTCTGGTACTTTGCATCAGAATCCCTTTGACAGACTAATACTGAGACTTTCATAAAGATTTCCTAAACCCCAAAATTCTGTTTAGCTAAGTCCCATTCTACCAGTTCCTCTACATTCAGACAAAGGACCTTAACTTCCAATGTCCATATTACTGGTTTAGGCATAGGAGGGGAGTCCCATAAGGAGAAGCAGCTAGCTACTTCATGCTTTCTCTTTAGTCACCATCAGATGGGCCAGACATCTTGATACCCAGGCCAAACATTGGAAACTATAAATGGCAGATTTTTTTTTTTTATATCTGAAAAGACAAAGCAGTCATTTTAATCTTCTTTGCAGTATTTGAAGGCATTCTTTTAACATAAGTTCACTAACTCAATTAGCAGGATATAAAAAGTCATTGTTCATAGGTCTGGACAATGAAAGGTATTCTGTGTTTAAAAAGCAATTAAGTAGAGGGGTTACAAGAATTTTCTACTTGAGTTAATTTTCAATTCTATTAGAAACCTGTCTCATTTTCAACAAAATTCTGGTTAAGTATTTTCAGTTATCAGAGAAAACACTATTCTGCAGTTGGACTCTTTCATTTGTGGTGAGTTCTAATTATCTAGCAAAATTTACTTAGAACTTAAATCTGCGTGTAATTATAAACCATTATTTCTAGTTGTCCAGAATTAAAAGATAAAGGACACCTTTTTTCACTTAATCATTCATTCATTCATCCATTCAGCATATACTAAATGGGTGCATTCCCTATGCTAGTTATTTTGCTAGGCAATGGAGATGCAAGAATGGATGAAGGAAATTTCCTGATCCAGGAAGCTTACAGTGTTTCCTGTCAGACAGACACAAAACAATTTATCAACAGAATAGTCCTACACTTCCTATATTCCATATCATTCTTTTAAAGTCTCTGTATACACTTGTTCAAGCCTCAAAATTGGAAGTCATTCTTGCATCTACCTTTTTCCTCATTCCCTTATTAAGTCTCTCATTTAGCCCTACAAAATGTACCTCTCAAATATATCTTGAATATACCCATTTCTCTCAATTTCACTATGGTCTCCACATTCAAAGTCATTACTATCTCTCAATTAGACTATTTCAATAATTGTCTGTTTTGCCTTCCTCCTTCCTTTCTTGATGGTCTGAAATCCATTATTTTCAAGAATGTAGAGTGGACTTTTAAAAAAAATAAGCTTAGATCAAAATTCTGCTGAAAACATCTTCAAAAATTTTCTGTTGGCCTGAAAATGAAGTCCCAATTCTTTACATCAATCTACATGGCTTTGCTTGATCCAGCCACTGCTATCTTCTGCAAATTAACTTCATGTGACTCTTTCACTGAGTTTGCCACAAACTTTTTCTTTTTTTCAGAACCTTTGTATATTTTCTCTGGGCTTATTTCTCTAACCTACCCTTATTACATCACCTACACATACCTGCTTAATACTAGAGACTTTCTCTATTCACTTTATCTAAGTACACTTATAAATGCTTTTATAATGCTCACCGTAGTTTGATTTTAACCTTTTTATTAAAAGTCTCCTCCACTGGGTTATAAGTTCAATCAAGGTTTTTGGTTGAATATCTCAAGTCTAGTTAATTGTCTGACATATATTAGATATTCAGTAACTATAAGTTAAATGAATAAACAAGTGAATTAATCAATATATAGAAAGGGAGCTTACCTTAGACTTGGAATGGTTATTGCCTAGATTTATGTTTGACAGAGTTAGCAGATGAAAACAAATTATTTGTATTTTACATTCAAAATGTAAATATATATATATATATATATATATCATAATCTTATATATTTATCTTTTTATTTGGAGCTTGGATCTTAAACTTTAATCAACTTACTTATCCTTTTCAGGGTAATTTTGTCAATATTCATCTTAGTGTATGGAGTAGTCCAAATATTGCTGCAATATAGATTACAGTGACCTTTATGAAATACATTTGATAATACATATACAAAGATAATATACTCTCTTTGACCCAGTAATTCCAAGTATAAGATTTTGTCCTGAGAAAGTAATTAAATCTGTAGACAAATATTTAAATATACACTTTTTTCATCATGCTGGTATTTAATAAAAGTACTGTATCAAGTTGAAATGTCCTGTAATACAATTTATATGCAATTATAATAGTATTTTGCAGAATAATGTTCAAAATAACATTAGTTTTTTGTTTACTTTTGGTTTTAGAGATTTTCTTTTGTTATAAACTCTTGTTTCTTTTGATGAGCAAGAGTCATCAAAAGTAACAACAATTGAACGAGACCCACAAAAACTTCAAATATTGGAGTTATTAGGTATAGGGTATAGAATAGAAATTTTAATTCATATAAAAATATAAGAGTGAGGTAAAAGGGAGTGATAAATTAATAAATTTAAAGAAACAAATTTGATAAATAACTAGAGAATCTATAAATAAAAATATAAATTGCTGAAATTAAAAATTCAAAGAAGGCTTCCAGTAACGGCTAAGTAATTTGGATTAACTCTGTCACTGAGATCAAAATATATATGCTTTAAAAAAAATCTGGAAACCAATATCTGGAATAATATGGAAATACATTAGGCCTGATATTTTGCATCATTTTCCACCTAAGAATGGCTGCTGATGCTGCAGTTAGTGTTGAGAGTCTAAGAGGCTGCCCAGAACTTTTGACAACCTCCCAGGCTGGGAGAATGCAAATTGAGTATCTGCCAAAGACTCCACAGGAATAGACAATAGGAATAAAAGGGCATCATTAACAGACTGGTTCTCATGAATTCACATGATATTATATGATATTGCTAATTTCACCAGCATGCAGGAAGAAGCAAACAAAACTTTCTCTCTGAAAGAAGATAACATCACCCTAGGCCTTGTAGAACTTCTGATTTTTTTTCATATACAGCATTCTACAGGCAATAATAATAAAATAATCATCAGGCCCATGATAAATTAAGACAAAATGAATGAGACCCAGGAGAAACAACAGGCAATAGAAACAGACCCACAGTAGCTCCAGTTATTTAGAAAATTATCAGTAACAAATTTTGAAAAAAAACACAAAAACTAATAGTTCATGATAACAAAGGACAAGTTTGAGGATTTTTCAAAGAACTGAATCTACATAAAAGGACTTATTATACATGTTCTAGAACCAAAATTTTCAATAATTGAATTAAAAATGCAAGAGCAGATTGGAACTGGAATATAGGTCTAAAGGAAATATCCAAAATGAAGCACAGAAGGAGGGAAGAAAGAAAAATAAAAAGATATTAATGATATAGAAGATACTCTTATAGATATATCAGAAGTACCAAAAGGAAAGGAAATGTGATAGAAACAATATTTCAATAGATAATAGTTGGGAATTTTCCAACACTGATGAAAAATACCAATTGTTAAGTCCACAGTTCCTCAGTGCCCCAAGCAAGCTAAAGAAAACTCCACATACAATATCACAGTAAAATAGCTGAAAACCAAAGAGAAATAGATAAATATAATTGTAGCCAGAGGAGATAAATATAAACGAATTTCAAAGGAAGAACAATTTTTAACTAACAGCTCATTTCAACAGAAGCAATGGTATCCAGAAGATAATGCAATATCTTTATATTTGTGATAGAAGATAGGAAAACATCTAGAAGTCTCTCCACAGTAAAAACATTCTTTAAGAATAAAAGGAAAATAAAAACATTTCCAGAGAACATTTATCACCAGCAGATATACACTAAAGGAAAAAATTAAATAAAAACTAAAAAATATTCTTTCAGCAGAAAGAAAATTATTGGAATGAAAGGTTGAGAATGTAGGAGGAATGAAGAATAAGTGAAGAAGTTAAATATGTAGAAAATGTAATTATTGGTCTTATATGTTTGATATATTTTAGGATTAAAATACACCAAAAATATGGCATGTAAATCAGGAGGGGTTAAAGATAGTTAATTGTTTAAAGATTCTTACATTATCTGGGAAGAGGACAAAAGTATCAATGTTTGCTTTGATTACTCTAGGATTCATATTGAAATTTAGGATAAAATAAAGCAAAAATAGTAAAAGTGAAAATAACTTCTTTGCTGTTAGAAAATATATTACAGAATATTCAATCATTTCAATACAAAGAAAGACTTGAGATGAAAGAAACAGAACAAGCAGAAAGCATATGCAAAATAGATTTGTTAAAATATATGTAATAATATTGAATGTAAATAGACTAAATACTACATTTAAAAGACAAAGAATGCCAGACTGAAATAAAAATACAAATACATGATATTTTGTTATTTATAAGGGACACATCTAAAAGTAGGCATTGAAAGTTTGAAAACTAGTATGAAAGTAAAGGAATTGAAAAAGTTATACCACAGAAATGCTAAAAAAAAAAAGCAAATGTAACTTGATTTCAGAATAAAAGTAGACTTTAATGCAAAAATAACTATTCAACATAAGGAGAAGTTGCTTCAGAATAATAAAAGTTTCAATTCTTTAGGAAGATATAGCAATTGTAAATGTGTATTTTACCAGGAAGATAGTCTCAAATTTTATAAAGCAAAAGTGGTCAGAACTATAAAAGGACAAAACCACAAGCATAATGGAGGCTTTTTAAAATATTTCTCTCAATATCTACTAGAAAAATAAACAAACTAACAAGTCATTAAGCATTTGAAAAACATATTAAGTAAATTTATCCTGATAAACATATTGAATATGGCACTCAACCATTATAAAATGTACCAAGAATTCAAACAATTCATCATGAAAATTATTTTCTCTGATCAAAAGTTATTTATGCTGGAAAAAAATAACAAAAGAATAATGATAAAATACCCATAAATTCATAATAACTTATGAGACAAAGAAATAATTCATAATGGGCACTGGAAAAAATGTTGAACTAATGATAAAAATATCAGATATCACAATTGTAGGATTCAGGTAAAGTGTAGAGGCATTTATATTCTTTAATATGTATTATAATTTAATATTATAAAAGAAAATAGAATGAAAATCAATGATCTAAAAACCCATTTCAAGAAATTAGTAAAAGAGCAGCAAAGTAAATGTAAAGGATGTAGAAAGAAAAAAAATAAAAAGAACAGAAATTAATGAAATAGAATACAGGCATATAATAGAGATGATTAACAAAGTGAAAAGATGAGTCTTTAAAAGGTATAAAGGCGTTTCAAAGGAATTGGTAGTATTTTATTTCCAATAGAAGAAACGTTCTGATTTGTGAGTTACTCTATACTCATTTTTTACTTTTGTTCTAAAAGTCAAAATATACATGTTTTATCCATATTTTGTGAGTAATATTTTTACAATTAAAACTTTAAATAACTGAAAGAAAAATATTGTAGTAATAAAACTGTCTTCTGTATGGCATGTAAAATCTTTATATAATTACATGCATACGTGTCTACATACATGTAGAAAGTCTAAATTCTATTTTTCTTTAAAACTAGATATGAATAAGGGAAATAATCTCACTTAAAACCTTAGCAACTTTTCATCTGTTAAATGTTGTAGGCCTGGATTTTCCTTTGAGACAAAATCTGTTAATTTTGGGGCAAAAGTCCTTGAGTGCATTAATTTGGATTATTGTAAAGAAAATACCCAACTAATAGTTCTGGGAAAGACCTGAATGTAATGATGAAAATAATAGAAGAATCGTCTGAATGATCTGATGTTCAATATAGTTTAGTAATTGGGTGTCCATTATAGATGAAGTTTAGATTTCTTATGCCTTTATATTACTGTGTCCATAGGATAAATACTGGAAGAAATACTCCACATTATTATCAGTCCCAACCTAAGGTTATTTTTTATTTTTTTTTTGCTTTTTTTTTTTTTTAGGTTGTTTTTATTACCTTATGTATTTTTCTGAATTTTCCAATCTTTTTACAAGGAGCATGTTACTATTATTATAAGACAACAAAATTGAGAAAATTGCAGAGTCAGCACAGAACGTAAGCTTCCAGTTGTGGCCTGAGCATTGCTGAGTACAGTGGGATGATTACTCTCTTTATCTGGACTCTCAACTTGTGTTGTGTTCAATGTTGTATTAGTTGCCATATCATCTTTTCGACACATATTGATCTTGCAGTCAACCAGAAAACAAGGTTTTTCTCTCATAGATTGCTGTTAAAGCAGATCGGTACGGGGTGATTTTGTTAACTGAAATGAAGAACATTATCCCCATTAATGTAGTCATGTATTTAAGCTCCTATTCTCAGTCTGTCAGGACACTTCTATAGGAACAACATATAACTGTATGACCTTAACTCCTACTTTGCTAACAAGATGTATGAAACTCAAACTGAGCCATTGCATCTTCCTTTCACTCCATATCAAAATTTCTCTGCAATAGCACCTATTTTTTTCACTTTCAATCTAGTCACTGAGGAAGAATTATTCTTTTGTTTCTTCAATTTCCTTAATTCTCTCATACATTTTCAATAACTTTCTCCCCCATAACTCCTATCACTTTATTCATCTGCATCCATAGATCTCCTATTTTCTTAAAAAGACTACTCAACAAATCCCTTCCACAACTGCTATCGTACTCTTCAGACTCACCCACTTAAGTTGCGTTTCCTTCCACCTACTAGCCTTCCTTAGGCTTTGGCAACAATTTTCTCCTCAGAACTTTCTCTGTTCAGCTACTTATTTAAAATATCCAAACAAATCCTAATCATAAAAGAGAACAGTGATTCTTCTCCGCACATATTCCTGCCAATTCTCAAGAATAAGACTACATTCCATGGAGATGCAGTGGCAGAGCCTCAGCCACTAGGCTGGAGCTTTAAGTTTCCCAGGCTAAAACAAGCTTATCACTTAGTAAAAGATATACCCTGAGTCACTGGCAAAGGGAGACATAAAGCTTTCAGGAAAATGCTTGAAACATGTTGCCATTTGCTGGGCTTCCAGATTGAGTCATAAATGTAAAATACAGTAGTTGATTTCTTGGTAAACAGCACCACATTTCATCATTTTAACAAGCCATAAAACTTGAGACTCATCACAAATTGCTCCTTTTCACTCTCACACACTCCATAACCCCATCCAAACAAAAATCACTAAGGCCTAGGTTTTCCTTTGGAATGCACTGTCTTCTACCTTAGTACCTGTTCAAATTCTTCTTTTCCATTTTCCTGGCTTTTATCACTACTAACCTCAATTATTGTCACAGACTTATAGGGAGCTTCCCTGGTTCACACTCTGGACCAT
>JAQZBX010026884.1:0-22139 GCA_029593785.1 Cabassous unicinctus
TATCTTTTTTGTATCAATTGTGGTCATCATGCATTTTTTTATTTCGTTTTTTTTTTTTTCTATAAATACTGTATGTTGCATTAATTGATCTTATGTTGAATCAGCCTTGCATACCTGGTTAAATTCCACTTGAATATGGTGTATAATTGTTTAATGTGTTGTTGGATTCAGTTTACTAGTATTTTGTTGAAGATTTTTGCATATATGTTCAAAAGCGAAATTGGTCTCTAATTTTCTCTTCTAATAGTATGTTTATCTGGCTTTGATTTAGGGTGATGTTGGCCTCATAGAATGCACTGTAGGTTTTCACTCCTCTCCAGTTTTTAGGAAGAGCTTTAACTGGATTTGTGTTCATTTTTCTTAGACTGTTTAGTAAATTCACTAGTGAAACCTTCTGGTGCTGGTCTTTCCATTGTTGGAAATTTTTTGTTACTAATAATATTGTTACCTGTTTTTGGTATGGTAGATATTAGATTTCTTTTTGAAACCATATTGTAAGTTTGTATTGCTAAGAATTTGTCCATTTTATCTAGGCTATCTAATTTGTTGTCTTACAGTTTTTCATAGCATCCTCTTATAATGCTCTTTGTTCTGTAGTGTCAGTCCCCCTTTCATGTCAGATTTTAGTTATTTTTGTTCTCACTCTTTTTTTTCTTCCTCAGTCTGGTTATATGTTTGTCAATTGTTTTGAAATTTTCAAAGAACCAACTTCTGGTTTCCATGATTCCTTTTAATGTTTTTTATGTTCTCTATTTCATATATCTCTACTTCCTTCTAATCTTTGTTATTTCCTTCCTTCTGCTCACTTGGGGAATTGTTTTTTCTTTTTCTACTTCTCCCAGTGAGGTTAGGTCTCTCATTTGATATCTCACTCTTTTAATGTACACTAAAAGAAATACAATTTTGCCTTAGCACTGTTTTCGCTGCATTCCATAAGTATTATGTTGTGTTTTGTTTTCATTTGCCTTAAAATATTTTCTAATTTCTCTTGTGATTTCTTTTTGAAATGACGAATTTATGAATTTTCCAGATCACTCTTTGTTACTGATTTCTAACTCCATTCCATTGTGGTCAGGGTAGATTCATTGTATGACTTCAATATTTTTTAAGTTATTGAGACTTGTTTTGTGACCTAACCTATGGTCTACCTTATATAATGATGCATGTCTACTAAAGAAGAATGTATATTCTTCTACTGTTGGGAGAAGTGCTCTATATATGTCTGTTCAGTCTAATTTGTTTACAGTATCATTCAGTTCTTTTATTTTCTTGGTGGCCTACTATCTCAATGTTCTATTGATTATTGACAGTACTGTGTTGAAGTATCCTATTATTAATATAAACCTATTTCTCCCTTTAAACTGTCAGTATTTCCTCCGTGTATTTTTGGGCTCTGATCATAGATGCATATATATTTGTAAGTGTTACATCTTCTGGTTGAATTGACGCTTTTATCAAAGAAGTAACCTTCTTTGTCTCTCAATATTTTTTAACATGAAATCTATTTTATCTGATATTAGTATAACTACTCCAGGTCTTTTTTGGTTAATGTTTACATGATACTTATTTTTCCCATCTTTTTACTTTCAACCTATTTGGGTCTTTGACTATCAGGTTAATATCTCATAAGCAGAATATAGTTTGATCATGCTTTTTTAATCCATTCTGCCAATCTCTGCCTTTTGCTTGGAGAGCTTAATTCACTGTCATTCAATTAGCTACTGATAATGCTGGAACTTCTGTCATTTTGCTATTTGTTCATTGTAAATCTATTACCATTTTGACCCTCAATTCTTCTATTAAAACTACTTTCATATTTGTTTGATTATTTTTTATTGTATCATTTTGAGTCCCTTCACATCTCTTTCTTTATAAATTTTTTCAGTGGTTGCATAAGGATTATTTTTATCATTCTAAATGTATAATAATCACTATTGATTTGAAACCAACAAACTTCAAGATCATTCATATATAGTGTTCCTCTACCTCTCCATACCTCACCTTTTTGTTTTACTTGTTAAAAATTTTATTTTTTATGTTATATGTCCAAACCATAGATTTGTCATTGCTTTTTATGCATTTGAATTTTGGAAGCAGTAAGAAGTAAAAAGTGGAGTTACATTTCAGTATCATACAATTTCACTGCCTTAAATGTCCTCTGTGTTCTACCTTTTACATCCCTTCCCCTCCATTCTAAACCCCTGACAAACACTATCTTTATATCAATGTTACAAATTCTTCCATTAACACAAAATAATAACTACAATAGCAATAAATTTACTTTGGTTCATGGTTACTCACACCCCCTTATGTTTGTTCATTCATCAATATTGTTTTTGAGGTACTTGGGCCAGGGATTGAACCATGACCTTATTTGTGGGAAGGCAGTCCTCAACCATATGGATGGCCCTGTGTTGTTTTTTTGTTTGTTTGCTTGTTTATTTTTTTTTATTGTTTCTTGTTTTTTGTTTTTTGAGGCACCAGGGCCTGAACCCTGGACCTCCCATGTGGGAAGCAAGCGGTCAACTGCTTGAGCCACACCCACTCCCCTCATTCTTCAATCTTGAGGGATTTGGGATGATGTCCACTCTGAATATATCTAAAACTTTTCTAAAAATAAACTTTATCATTACAAAAAAAGTAGAGTTACGTATCAAAAATATACAATGCAATATAATGGTATTTATAATCACCCATATGGTTACCTTTACTGGAGGTCTTTTTTTTTTTCTTTATGCCATTTTGATCCACTGTCTAGTGCCGCCCTTTCCTTTCAGGATGAATAACTCCCTTTAACATTGCTTGTAGGGCAGATTTAGTGAGGACAAACACCCTCAGCTTGTGTTTATCTGGTAATGTCTTAAGCGCTCTCTCACTTTTAAAAGTCATTTTGACCAGATTTAAAATTTTTGGTTGGCAATTGTTTTCTTTCAGGACCTGAAATATTTTGTTCCACTGTCTTCTTGCCTCCATGGTTTCTTACGAGAAATTGCCATTTAATCTCATTTGGACTCCCTTGTATATAACACACTGCTTTTCTCTTGCAGCTTTCAGTCTTCTCTTCTTTTCCTTGGCATTCAACCATTTGACAATTATGTATCTGGGTGTGGTTTTCTTCAAGTTTATGTTATTTGGGGTTGTTTGGTCTTTTTGAATGTGCATATTCACAGTCTTCTTTAAATTTGTGAATTTTTCTGCCATTATTTCTTTGAATATTCCTATAGCCCCTTCTCTCAATCTTATCCTTCTGGGATTCCCATAATGAATATGTTGATATACTTGATGGTGTCCCACAGGCTTGTTCACTTTTTTTCTCTCTTATACCTCAGCTTGAATCATTTCAATTTTCTTATCTTTAAGATTACAGATTCTTTCTTCTGCTAGTTCCAATCTGCTGTTGAAATCTTTTAGGGAATTTTTTGGTTTCAGTTATTGTGGTCTTCAACTCTAGTATTCCTGTGTGATTTTATTTTTTTTTTAATTTCTATTTTTTATTGAGATTCTTATATTGCTCATTCATTGTTTTCCTGATATCTTTCAGTTATTTCTTTGTGTTTTCCTTTAACTCCTTGAGTATATTGATGGTAATTTTTAAAGTTTTTGTCTCTAATGAGCAAAGTCTGGTCTTTATCCTTCAGAGTTTCTGGATTAATCTTTTTACTTTGTATGGGCCATCATTTTTTGTTTCTTTGTTTGTCTTGTAATCATTTGTTGTACACTGTACATTTTAGCATATTGATATTTGTTTTACTTTCCTAGGCTGATGATAGCAAATATGAAATGCGTCGAGTTTAAACAACAGGAATTTGTTAGCTTACAATTTTTAGGCCAAAAAAATGTCTAAATCAAGGCTTCATGAAGATGATGTGTTCTTCTTGAAGACTGGCTGCCAGTGATCCTTGTCTCGTCTGCCACATGGCAAGGCAAGGTCTGCTGATCTCTCCCTTCTCTTCCATGTTTCATTTCTTTTAGTTTCTTGCTCCCATGGTTTTCTCTCTATCTGTCTGAATTTCTTTCTCTTTATAAATGTCTCCAGTAAAGGATTAAGACACATTCTAATTCAACTGGGTGTCACCTTATCTGAAACAGCCTCATCACAAGGTTTTACTTAAAATGGGTTTACATACTCAGGAATGGATTAACTTTAAGAACATGTTTTTCTTGGGGTATATACACTTTCAAAACACCACACTTCACTTTCTGAACCTCCAAAATACATATTCTTTCTATATAAAAAATGCATTCATTCTATCACAATATGCCAAAAGCCGTAAGTCATTTCAGTAACAATGCTAAGTACAAATCCTCATCAAACTCAGTTATAGGTATGATCAGTCCTGTACCACTATTCCCCTCTGTCTGTGGACATTTGAAACCTAGAGAACAAGTTATCTGCTTCCAATATACAAAGGATGGAAAAGCATAGGATAAACAGTCACATTCCCATCGAGATAAATTGAAAACTGATGTCATGGGTCCCAAACAATTCCAAAACTCTGCAAGGCATTCTCCATTAGATTTCAAGGTCTGAGAATCATCTATGGAATGATGTTTTATCTCCAGGCCTGATGGAGCAGAAATCCCACCACTTGCAAGTTCTTGCAGAGTGGCCATGATCTCCCCAAATACTAGAATGCTGCTTTCCCTCAATACTGGAGTGAAGGTCCTACCCTCTTCAAGCATAGAGATGGTGGCCAGAATCTAGTCTCCTTCCATGTCACACATTGGGATGACAGACTCTCCACAACTGACCAGGCATATGAGAAAACTGATGTGGTAGCACTTTTCCTGAACAACAGGGTGTAAGACCCAACCACTCCAAGCACTGTGGCATCATCACCCTTTCCACACACAAGGGTGGATCCACTCTCTTTGCCCAAGAAGATATCTTCAGTCCAGACCACAACTTCCAATGGTCTTGCCTTCAAAGTGGTTTTTACTTCAATCTTTCCTTTTTTTGCCCCTTTTAGTCCACACTAGTAGTGCTTCTATTCATAGAGATCTTGCAAAATGCTTGTTTGTATTCAATGTAGTGCATAGAAGTCCAATCATTCAGTCAGTAGGACTTTCCAGAGATCCTCCATGGATAACTGCACCTCCAATCCTGACTTGCACTGAAATGGTTGACTGGATAAATGTTCAGTTAAACATTAACATGGAGCACTATTCTCTGGGGACTTCGTTTACAGGAGCTCAGAATATTCCAAACCATCAATTTCTGGTTTCTTTGTTCCCAGGAATTCAGTGCTTAGCTTATTTTTTTCCACTCACATTTTAATATAAGTTTCAAGGAGAAGCCTGGCTGCATGTATCACAGTTAGCATGAAAATATCTTCAGCTAAATATCCAAGCACATTAGTCTAAAATTTGATATCTGTTTGGCATTAAAATTAAATTTTGCCAAGTTCTCTGTCACTTTAAAACAAGGATCATCTTTCTTCCAGTTTCCAATGACACATTTATCATTTCTGTCTAACTTCATTGGAAATACCTTTTACCTCCATATTTCTACTAACAGTTTCTTCAAAACGGTCTAGGTCTTTTCAATCAAGCATTGCACAATGCTTCCAGGCTCTACTCCTAACATAATTCCAAAGCCATCTGCATTTTTGGTATCTGCAATAGCAGTACACCACTCTCGTGGTCCCAAAATCTGTTTTATTTTCCTAGGCCGTTCAAAGAAAATACCACAAAATAGGTTAATTTAAAACAATAAAAATTTATTAGATTAGTTTTGAGGATATGAACATGCCCAAATTAAGACATAATCAAGGTGACTTCCCAAAATCTGGCTGTCGGCAATCCTTGGCTCTTCTTCCACATGGCAGCATGTGCTGGTCTCTCCCTTCAATTCTGGGTTTCATTGATTTTGGCTTTTTGCTTCCATGGCTTTCACTCTTTCTGTCTGAATTTCATTCTCTTATAAAGTCTCAGGTAAGAAGATTAAGACCTATTCTGATTCAGATGGGTCACATCTTAACTGAAGTAACCTCATCAAAAAGTTCTAATTAAAATGAGTTTAAACCCATAGGAATGGATTAAATTTGAAACCATGTTTTCTAGGGTATAAACAGCTTCAAATCACCACACTATGTTAACTTTGAGATTTGGTTCCTCAACTGTCTATTCTTTAAATTTGAATCCAGCTAGTAATATAACAAAGTTAGCTAACAAACAGACAAAATAAGTCCAAAGCAATAAGCACCTATCACAGTCTATGCAAATTGGTTCTGTGTTGGCTGGTACTTTCATTCAGAATTTAGCCTTCCTATCAAGAAGATCAACCCAAGGTTAAGGAGAAGTACAGTGTTCTCTTGATCTTTTTTGAGCCTAAATCTTGTCCTGGGCTTATGATTTTCAGTGGACTTAGGAAATCCCTCTGTTACGGAAATTCAAATACACACTCTACTTCCTATGAAATAGACATTTTCCCCTTCCCAGGTGCTCTATTATATGACTGAAAGCTAGTAATAATTTCCCCAGGCCCCTTTTAATATATTGTCTTTCATGCAGCTTTATCTGTCTGCAAGCTGCTTCTGCTTGCAGGCAAGTTCTGTGAGGGCAGGCCTGGGATAAATTTTCTGATTCAGTCATTCAGACTCCCACTCAATAGTTTGGCACTGACATAAAATCACTTCTGTAAGGGGGCGAATGTGGCTCAAATGTTTGGGCGTCCGTCTCCCACATGGAGGAACCTGGGTTCAATCCCCAGGAACTTCCACTAAAATGAAGAAAAATATAGAAGGCACATGGGCCACCAGACTCCACGAGGGGGTGTGCCATCAGGTCCCGCATGCAGGTGCACCATCAAGCCCGGCAAGTGAGTGAACCCTCAGGCCCCACACGTGGGCATGCCAGGCCCTGCCGAGCCATGCAGTAAGATGATGATGTAACAGGAGAGTAACACAAGGGAGAGCCAAGACGAGATACGCCGAAAAACCAGAAACCAAGGTGGTGCAGGTGGCAGAACGCTTTTTTCCCACATCGGAGTTTCCCAAGATTGAGCCCGGTGAAGACAGGAGGAGAAGAATGAGAAGAGAGGGCACTAAGCAGACACAGCGAATTAATTTCCCACCAAATGGAAAGAAAAACAGCAAAAACAGGGGGAGGGGGGCAGGAAGGGGTGGGGGAGTTAAAATGGATAAAAGTAAAAAAATAAATAAATCTGTTTTTAAAAATCACTTCTGTAGGTGCTGCCTCTGAAACAGGGCCAGAGACCCACATTTAGAGTATGGATTGTCTCCACACCACATGGGGAAGGTCTTAGGGGAGGGGCTAAAGAGGGTGCTACAAACTTCACCTACCACTCTTAAGCCTGGGTTTTCTTAATTTGGCATTCACTCAGTAACAGTAATCCCTTTAAGTATTTTCTGGATTTTTTTAAGAAGATGGCTCTACCAAATTTTCCTAGTTCTTCAAAGATTCAGGGGAGGAAGAGCCACACCTGTGCATCTTATACCACCATCATGGTTGTCTGCAATCCAATAACATTCAGTAGAAAGTATTGAAAGACTCTATCTTGTAAATAGCTCTCAAACAAATAGATTTTGCACTGTCACAGCTTTTACTTTCATTCATTAATGCAGGATCCTGAGAGTATTAGAGTCAGTTGAGTGAAAAAACTGAGATAAGATAGCAAAGTTGAGTACAAAAGAGTTTCATGTCCTACAAAGAAACAAACCATGATCTTGGGCATAGTTTTTTCTACTGCATGGAAAGTTAACCATAGTCCCTTATCAGTTTACAGAATTGTACAATATCTGGGCCTGAACTTACTCTCTAAACAGGCTTATGTTATTCTGCCCCCACACACTAAGGTCATATGAACTTAAGCAGGTATATCAAACATTGCTCTAGCATGATATTAAAGGTGTATGTAGCATGATTTCATATTTTGAAAAGTGCTTATTTTATTTAAAATAATAAACTAGTGATAGAAGATTGAATTTTCTCATCAACTTGGTATTAAACCCACTGAGTGACCTCACAAGCCTACTGTAACAACATCACTACTACATAAACTTTGTAAATTATCTTGCTAACCAGGAAAATTCATCAGATCTTAGTCTCTATTTTCCTTATTTCTAGCTGTATAATTAAAAATAACAGATGTATCCTTTGATGACTACACAACTCTGTCATGAAAGTGAAAGCCACTGAGTTTACACTTTGCATAGAATGTACAAGGCATGGGATTTTACAACACAGTGAACCGTGTGGTGGAAGAGGGACTGTGTTTAACAGTACAAATATGAGAGTGCTTTTTCATGAACTATAACAAATATACAATACTAAAACAGAGTGTTAATACTAAGGGGTATTTGGAAAAATATACCAAGTGTACGTTATGGACAATAGTTAGTAGTAATAATCTGATCATGTTCTTTCATAATCTGTAACAAATTTTCCACAAAAATGTAAGGTGTTGGTAGAAGGGTAATGTATGGAAATTCTTCACATTAAGCATGATTCTTTTGTAAGCTCACAACTTCTCTAATAAAAAATAACAGATATATTTATAGCATGTTTGTTTTAAAACACACAATTCAAAACCCCATTCTTCTGTACTTGGATACATCTTGACATATGCATTTCAAGAATATGGGATCTATTTTTTAATTCACTATAAATTGTAATTCATTCTCTGCATCAGATACATCTGCTTTGATGGGCTGTCTGAGTGGAACCAAAATCAACACGACAAATTCTTATCCAATAACAAATAAGACCATTGAGAACTGAAATGACACCTTTATTACTGCCAAGGATAAAATAGAAGCAGCAGGTTCTGTGCTTCTTCTGCCCTTCATTCTGGCCTTACCTTAGTGACTTTTGGTATAAAGGATGTTGTGCAGATTCTGAGGTTGGATTATAAGAAGGCTTGCAAGCACCAACTGGATCACTTACAACAGTTTGTCTAGGAACCCTGCACTGCCAAGTAAGATGCTTGAGATAGGCCCCTGAAGGTACTCTAGTGGACAGTGCCAGCTGAGTCCAGTCTTTTAGCCATTCCCACCAAAACCTGTGAGTAAAGATACCTTGTACCCTCTAGATTAGAAATTTGCCTGCTGAGTATCATTGGACACCTATACTGATGCTGCCTAGAATAGAATTAACCATCTAAATCTCACCCAAATTCCTGACCCATAAAATGGTGAGATATAGTGAAATGATTATTGTTTTAAGCCACCAAGTTTTGAGAAGTTTGTTTCTGCAGAAATAGGCAATTGGAATAGCTGCTAAGATATGCTAAGCATGTGGTAAGTTCATACGAGAACCAAAAAGAATTTGCTAAACTGCTGACCCTGGTCTCTAACTGGAAGTATCCTCTTGAGATAAGGGGTGGATTCTGAAAGGCAAGCATGTTCACACAGATCATTGCCTTTTTTGGTCTAAGTGAAGAGGAAATATGAAAGAAAAAGGCTAAGTCCCCAAAACTCAAGGTCTTTTGTTGATCACCTCTTTTTAAGAGAGAAATATGAATTGATGGCAATAACCCACTAAACACCTTCCACGGACAGAGAGAAAGAAGTGGGGTAAGAGGCCAGGGTGAGTGTATAGAAAAAAGCACTTCATGGAACTAGAGGCATGGTAGAAAGTGATACCCTTCTCAGATTCCCCAAAACTGCTACCTTATTTATTAAGGGACTGTTCTGGCATTAAAGGCCCAACCTGACCCTGGCAGGCCTTTGGGAATGCTATGTTTTTTACCTTAGTTCTACCTTATGCAAGTTTCTTTATATTCCAACCCTTCCACGGTTTTCTTTTAATAGTCACATTTTAGATTTCCAAGAGCTTTTTTCTTCCCCTCTGAATGCACTTTTATTTATAGCTTCCAGTTAGTTTGATGTGTAATATTTACCGAGTGACTGCAATGTGCCAAGCATTTATGTAAATCTCAAGATACAGTAGTAATTTCTCTTCTCTCTGAAGATTCAAATTTTACGGGAATTTTTTTTCTGCCCTTCGATTTGCTGCTGTTCCCTCTGAGGCACTTCCATACTACATGGTTTAATCACTGATCCTTGAATGCTTTTTCATATATGCATGTATGAGTATATATATATATATATTTGAGTGTATGTATATGTGTGTGTTCTTATATACACATATATAACTATTATAAATGTGACAGATTAGACACACATACCCATAAATTACCTCTTCTTCCTCTTAGAACACAATAATGAAGGTAATAACATCAATGAGACAAAAGAACACACCAGAAGAGGAGACAGCAAAACGACAAAGAGGGAAGTTGGAAAGCAGATGTGTGAGTGGTAAATGACTTAGCTGACCCAAGAAAGTGGAACCCTAAGATGAAAAGGGAGACAGCTCAGAGCCCCCAGGTAGTGGAGTTACTGTGCAACTGAAATAATATTTACTGAAGCAATTGTGCAAGGTGACTTGTTCATATCATTTTTGTACAGGAACACAAAGAATTGTCAGTGCTGCTTAAGGAAAGAGGGAAGAAAGAGGATCTTGTTGCTGCCCATGAGAGAAGGCAGGCAATTGCCATCACTCCCTGTCCCTTTAAAACTGACATTAGGAAAGGAGGTTGCTCTGTGTGATGAAGGCCTCCAGACCTAGAGATCCAAGAAAAAGCCCCAGTCAGCCTTATGTACATGTGTGGTCAAACTGAATTCTCATTTGCAAGGACGGCTTGCAAGGGAAGCCCTTTACTGAGTCAAACCTGCTTTCAGTGGGCATGATATCAACACCTAAGTCAGGGAAATTCTCCCCTTGGTGCTCCCAGAGTCAGAGAAATGTCAGTGCTGGAACAGTCCTCAAATATACTCAAATCTCTAATCCTTATTTCAATGGAAGAGGAAACTAAACCCAGAAAGGTGTCAGGACTGGGTTGGTAAGTGGCAAAGCTGTGACAGACCTGGTGCTGAAACAGAAAGTGAGGCGTAATGTTGGGGTGGCCATGACAGTGGAACTGACTGCTCACAGGCCCCAGAGACCTTGGAGTCCTGCATTCATTGGTGACTTGACCACCGTAGAGAACAAGGATGGAAATAGGCTTCACCTTGGAGTCCATATGTTTTTCTGAGGAAGGCCATCCCTGATCTGGCTCTTTAATTAGAAATCTCAGGATACTTTTTACCAAAGAGACATGTTCCTCACTCACAGAGGAGAGTTTGCTTTAGAAAATCTAATTTTAAATGTTTTTTCTCCATTTTCTCTGCCTGCCTCTCCATCCTGGACTCTAAGAATACTAAGGTAGGAACTGTTTCCACCATCACCACATTTTCCAATATGCAGGTACTAGAAGTAGCAATCAGAAGCTTCTTTATGAGAAAAGGAAAAACGTAGTGGTCTTGTGAGGTTCCACCTAGACCTCAGTGAGGCCTGGGGAAATAGTTTTACTCCATGGTTCGGGACAACACTCTTTTGTCCAGATAACCCAAATCTTTTAAAATATCCAACTGAGAATCACAAGAAACAGTGTACCAACATTTGCTTCTCTGGGCTTCTTGATTCAACCAAAATCATTCTCAGAGAACGTGCTCAGTTTCCCTATTAACATCTTCATGGGAATTTCCACTGATTCTTTAAGCCTGGAAATGATACTCTTTTGGGCAGTCAGCTTTTTGATCCGCTTTAGTTTGCAGAAGGAAAAAGTGTAAAAGCTATGATCAATGAGTTACAAAATACCTCTCTTGTCAAGTCCTGACATGGGAAATTTTGTCAGGAAGTCTGCATTTACCATGTTCCCAGGGAAGCCTGCCACGTGAACCCTGGCTTGGGTCCTCAGCCCTCTGAGTATTCTCAGTGTCTCAGTGGGATGCTTTGGATTGATTACACGCACAGCCCAACCTGTGATGTGGGCTAGAAGCAGATGAATAATGGTGGAGACCGTGTGGCAATGGTGGAGAAGAACAGTGGGTGCTTCTCTCGACAAACTTCTCTGGTGGAACAACTTCTCAGGGCTGGCCAAGGCGATTCTGGGAAGGAGAGAGAATGTAACTTTTCATGGCTTGGGTGACATATTAATAGGGAGTTAGTTCTTTGTTGTTTTCCTGAACCTTAACTAAAAGAATGCTTCTACTCTAATGGAGAGAAATTGATGCACTAATCTGGAATAAAATTCAGTTGACAGTCAGGCTGGATTTTGGAAACCACTCAGTTTCAAGATGTGAGGAGAAACAGAGGAAAGAAGAGGGGAGAGAAACTCCAAGTCTTAAAAAATCATTTTAGTAACAACAGTCCTTGTGTAACTTTAGTGTTTAAACAGAAAATGGTGTAAGGGTGTATGAGAAACCCAGTACCCTCCTATGAAATATACTCAGACAAAGGTGTAGATCCAGGGAGATTAGCTAAGAGCTTCCAGAGAGCTTAAAGGATATAACTGAGGAGGCTGCTTTGAAGGCAAATGTGTCCTAACATCCTTTAATATCCTTAGGATAGAAAGGGCTGTCACATTCACCTAAACACATTGTACTCTACATATGAGGTACAAGGGACTGGGAGGTCCTGCCCAGTTTTCCAATTATAATAGAAATATTAAAATGCAAGGATGCAGTACTCACTTTGGCAGCATATATACTGAAATTGGAACAATGCAAAGACTGGCACAGTCTCTGCACAAAGATGACACGCAAAAATGTGAAGCATTCCATATTTTTACATGTTGATAGAGGGGTGTTGTATGGAAATTCCACACATGTCCATGATTGTCTTGTAAGTTCACCATTTCTCTAGTAAAAATATATTTTGAAATGTAAGGATTCAAAATATCTGAACAATGGGATATTTTAGGCTGGTTTAGAAAGCAATGAATTCTCTTCCTTTGCCTCAATATGTCAAAACAAAACAAAACATATAAAAAAATAAAAATATTTGCTATGACTCAATAAATCCACTCCTATTTCTAAACCCTGGAGAAAGTCATTACACAAAAGCAACAGAAGACATTTGCAAGGATGCTTAGAGGAGCAATTTTCTGCAAAAAGAAAGAAAAAAGAAAGCAGTGTAAATAATACAATTCCCATATGTCCGTTGACATGGAATGGACAAATAAAATGTAGTCTACTCACAAAAGAGAATGAACTGCAGCTCTATGGAAAACATGTTTTAAATTTAGGAAAACTTTGCTAACTAAAAGCAACTTACCAGATGATTGAACACAAAATAAATCCATTTATCTAAAGTAGCAAAATGAGCAAAATTAAATGAAACTAAATAAAGCAAGCAAGGAAATGATAAAAATTCTATCTAGCTGTACTTTTCGGGGAAGATGAAGAGAGACAGGATATGGGCAAAGCATATAAATAGATTCGGTGGTAAAGAAAACACTAATTTTTAATTTGGGAGGAGAATTCAAAGATATTTATTTTAGTATTTTGCTTTACTGAACACACACACACATACATGCACACACATCCTATTGTAGATGTTGGATAAATTTTACACTTAGAAAAACTAACTGAGGAACATCTCCAAAACTGAACAAAGATGTAAGCTACCATTTTATGGAGCCCCATGAGGGCAGAGAAGGTAATTGGAAGTGAGTCCAAGGAATGAGGGATGAGAAGCAAAGGAATAAGGGGCAAACCAAAAAGCATCAAATAAAGAGGAAAGATGTTAACTTTAAATAATAAGGAAATGAGAAGACAAAGGAACCATTTTTTTCTCCCATTCACAAATCCTAGCCAATTTAGTTAATGAAATTCAGCAAAATCTATGGATTAAAATGTATTAAGGTGTTTGCAAAAGTGGCTATAAATAACAAGTCCACCAATTAATATCAAGGTAGTTGGAACCCATGGAAGTGGAGGGGTCAATCTGTCTGATCAAAACTGCAGGAAGTATACATTGCTGAGAAGACGATCCAGATGCCCTGACTTCCATCTGAGAAGCCACCTACTGAAATACCAGCTCTTCAAATGAGGGAATCTTTCAGGACTTTGCTCAGGACAGACTTGGTGTCCTCAGCAACTATAGCAAGGTAGTGTTTGTGTTTCAGTCATCTGAAATAGTGGATGACAAGGTTTGGTAAGAAGGGGATATAGCTAAAAATCATATGTAAGTAAGAGGTTCTGTTGAAATCTGTCCAAAAATTCACCCAGGTTCATCTGCTGAAAGCCTGCAGATCCTGGGACTTCATGACATCTGTGTACTCTGAAACGGCTTTCCCCATTCTCAGTGCCACCTGCTGCAGAGATTCATCATCCACACTAAAGTGCCAACGATAGAAGTTGAAACACTCTTCCAAATCAACTGCATCCGGGATATCAAGTGTCCTGGAAAGACTGTGTGTGGATTTTCTCCTTCAGGAAGGTCACCTTGTTATTAATAATCTTCTCACAGGTGTGGAATAGATTCTGGAGAGGGCCATCACACCGAATATGGGAGAAATCCTTTTGCAATGTATCCCTAAGCTTTGGGAAGTCATGCAGTGAAGGGTCAAGATTGGAGACTAGGAATATGGGGGGGGGTTCACAAATTCGCTCCTTCTGGAGATTTTCCAAGATATTTTCCCGGATATTCTGCTGGAGCTGACCCTCCCTGAGGGCACTTGTGCTGAAGTCTCTGTCCAGCTTGGTCCAGACAACACAGAATTTCTTTCCCATGACCTCGATGGTCTTGGCGAGCCTCACATGATTCATGCTGAACTGTTCAGACGCAATGATAATCAAGAGGTCATACTGGCTGAACTTCATTTCCAGCAGATAGTTCTCCAGACTTTGGCTGGCAATACCCATGCCAGGCAGGTCCCATAGCAACACATTAGGAAAACAGAAGGATGAGTAGGAGGCACTGGTTTGGGTGGTTCTCACCACCCCAGTAGGAGCTGAGGCTTCCTCCTCATGCCCAATGCCCCGCAGTGCATTGATGAAAGAGGACATGCCATTGCCAGAGGCCCCCATCACAGCAATGTTCACGGGTGTGCAGGAAGCTGTCCTCAGTGTCTCCCTGAACATATACACCACTCTTGGCCACTTGCCATCTGCCCAGGTCTTCTCAATGCTCAAAGCCTCTACCTCTGCTAGAATGATGGTAAAGGATGCAGGTAATGGAGTGTGAGGGGACAATGGGGACTCTGCCATGCCTGTAAGCAGTTGAGTGACCTGCAGAAGAAAAAGAATCAGAGTGTTACAGTGGGCAAGCATCGGAGTCATCCTAGTTAACGTGCCAAGGCCAAGATTTTAGATACACGACCAAGTTGACATCAAAGTATTTTGGTTTAAAACAAATGATACTTTGGAAAACAATTTGACAGCTCCTTAAATATTTAAACAAAATTTCTATATGATCCAGAAATTCCCTTCCTAAGTATTTTTCCAAGAAAAATGAAAACAAAGGCCCACGCAAAAACATATTCTTGAAGGTGCATAGCAGTATTATACATAACAGCCAAAAGTAGAAACAACCTAAGTCCATCAACTGATGAATGGATAAATAAAGTGAAGTATGTTCAAATAATGGTATATTACTTTGCAATAAAAAGAAAGGAAGCACCAAGACACATTACAACATGGATGAACCTTGAAAACATTAGGCTATGTAAAAGATGTGTCTTTTGAAGGACCAAATGTGGTATACTTCCATTTAAATGAAATATCTAGAATAGGCAAATAGAGACAGAAAGTAGACTGGTGGTGTCCTTGGGCAGTGGGTGGGAGAGTGTTAGAGGAATGTTAGATGTCAGTAAATTATTAAAATTTCTTTTGAGGCAACAAAAATATTCTAGTTTTGATCATGGTGGTAGTTGTAGAATTCTACATTCACTAAAGGATATTGAATTATACACTTTGAATGGGTGAATTGTAGAGTTTTTGGATGACATCGCATAAAGCAGTTAAAAATGTAGCAAAAGCACTCAATTAGGTGATGTTCACATTCTTATAGGATCAGGACAGGGGCCTTAAGGAACTCTTTGGGGTTGTTGTATCAAGAGTCATCTCCCAAAGAGGACAGTGGACTCCACTGGACTTGAGCAATGTCAAGTCACTTGCCAGCCTTGTGGGAGATGAGCACACATCCCAATCCAACTGGACCAGATGAGCAGGGCATACATTTGAAATACTCTGCAGGGCAGAGGTATACTTGTGTTAGCTTTTCATATGGAATTATTCATTTATGACTGCCTAAAGGTCTTCACTGTTTTTTATTTTTCTGAGTCAAAAAACTGTATTATCTTTATCAATATTGTGAAAGTGCTTTTACTTTCATCAATGAATGTTTTTCATGACAATTTTAAATAAAACACCACTGATTGCCATACTTAATAAATTCTGCCCCTCATCATTTTCAACATCTAAACCACAAGAAAGTTTAATAATAATCTCCTACAGATTTTTATGTTCACCTTTATATTTGTACATCATCGTTTGTTGTTATTAGTTACTACTAATATGAGTATTAAATCACTTTTGTAAAGGTAGGTTTCTCTTGTTGGACGACTCCTTGCAATTAGATTTAAGGCATTTTGTGAGGCGAGATTGGAAATTAAGAATGGTTGATATTACCTAATGGATTCTCTTTCTCGGTGCTACCTGGCTAACAGGCTTTCACAAATATATAATCTATGAATGATTGCTGTGATATTTTTTCACAAAAATATGCGACTGTTTTCTATGTTCATGAATGCAAATTTTAAAAATATAAAATTCAGGAACATCTCTGAACAAGGAGTTGCGCTGTGGGCTCTAACACTGTCCTATATGTTCTGGAATGGGCTATCTGCCTGACCCACTTGTGTCTTTCAATGGAGCTGCTGGAGACACTGTTTCCAAACATGCCTAAGTTTTTGCCTTCAGAAGGCCCCATGTCCCATCTGTGGGACAAATTTCACAATCAAATATAGGTCTTGTGGAGCAGTTTTTTGTCCCTCAACCCCACTGGGGCACCTCCCAACCCCCCTTTCACCCTCCAAAGTGTGGGTCTTACTTGCAGTCTTATCATCATGCCCCAGCCTCCTCCGAATGCTGCTTCTCCAAGGAAAGAACGGACCTTGGAGCCCCATAGATGGTGAAGACTAACTCGGCTCCATGCAACATGGACAAGTTCCTGAGGACCCAGTTTTCTGCTCTACAGAGGGGAGAGGAATGCCACCCACCTCACAAGGCTCTGGTGAGCGTTTCATGGCATAATCCATGTGAATCTTTCTGCATGGCACACAGAAATCTCTCAATGAATGCTCTCTGGTCTTATTAACTCTCTGAGGAATCCTTTCCTTTTGTCCTTCTTCCACCTTCTGACCTCTTACCCCAGCATATTTAAGTCATGTGCCTGTAGTCCATCTGTGCTGGGCTTTGCATGCATTTTCTCATTAAATCTTCCTCCAAACCCTAATAGATAGGTAATATACTTATTTCTGACTAATGGTGAAGAAATGAGTCTTACAAATAAGAATTTAGCCCTAAATTATAAAGCTGATGAATGAGGGATCCAGTGTGGACCCTTTAGTGTGGTTCTATGTTTCTGTTTAGGTGGAAGAAGTAGACAAGTCTCTTTAATGCAGATTTTCCAGCTATATATGTTGATTTTCACTGGATACTGAGGTGCTAATCTTGGAACATCTCTGTTCTGTTACTGTCATCATCTGCCATGCCCCCTCTCTGAATGTTTCTGGTTCTCATTCTCTCCCCCCCACACACATTAACAAAAAACACCTCAGATTTGCATTATAAGAGCAATAGCAGACTGTCCCCACTTTCCAAAACATTTATAGAGACTTTACACTCATTAAAAGATGGAAATGCCTAATAAAATTATCAAAAAAAAATATGTCAAGAGTTCAGTGAGAGAAGATCATTCAAACACCACCATCACTAATCCCATCTGAATCAAGACCATAAGCTTTTGATTCCTGTGCCCACAGTAAGCCTTCAAGGCCATCCTCCTGGGGTCCTTATGAAAAAATTGTGGTGTCACAGGACAGTAAGGACAGTGCTTTCTATCCCAAGTCAAGTGCAGGTTGCACTGAGCTAGGTGAGGGGCTATGCTGCATGATAGGGTGGGGCTGGTTGGATGTGAGAAGAATGATCTCTGGGTTGGGTCCAGGCTGGGGAGCATTCTGGAATGGGCAATGACCATCTGGAAGGGAGCTCTTTGGTGCCAGTGTAATCTTCTAGACCTTAAGCTCAACTTTGTTCTTCTCTGTCTCTTATCAGTCCGGTTCACATTCTGTGTCTTCAGCACCAGCGTGCATGTGCATTTTGCTCACCTAAGTTAACTTAAAGGGAGGGGAAATGGTGCTCCTCATTAGGTGGAGGATATAGGAAAGGATGAAAAATGTTTTTGGTCTTCTATATTTCAAAAAAATACACCTCCCTCTCCTGGTATCTCCCAGAACATTCTTAAAGTACTATTTTGACCACTTCCAAATAAAACAGCTGGTTGACTGGCTAATGGTGGCCCAAAAGACATAGATGTCCCAGTAGACCTCAAAAGCTCTCCAATCCCTGTTAGACAATCTCATGTGTAAATTCCAGACTCACTAATTTGACTGTAAGCAAAGGTTCTCCTCTGATCTTGGAACAAGTTGTGTATTCTGCTTCCACTGAAGTACAATTGTACACTGGGACTAGGAAAATATTAAAGTTCTAGTCAAGGATTCCTATGTCTCATGCTTGTTAAAAAAAGAGATAAAGTGAGATTAAGCATTCCCATTCTCCCTGATTTGTCTAAATCTACCCACAACCCACCACATACGCTCATATCACCTTGAATTTTTCTCTGTTATATCATTTGAAAAAGAAAAATTGTCTATTGAACAGGTTACAAACCCCATAATGCCTCTTTGTCTTCTACTCTGCAAATGGTAATAATGTTCTGGTCCTTCATAGCCATCAGTAAATATTTCATGACCAGAAAGAGACCAGGCAGGTAAGAATAACCTATTCATTTCCCTGGTTATGGTCTCTGTGTTTAAAATGTAACCAAATTCATCAGCCAGGGGGCATAAGGACAAATTAATATCAAAATTTCTGCAACATATATCAAGTAAGCTTCTTTCTTTTGACCATCTCTAGACTTCCATTAGGCTTATGAAGTTATCCAGATTTTAGGGGATGATGGGAAATAACTTCTCAAAAATATCTGCTCTCTTTCAAGGCTGTGATTAAACCATTGATCATTATTTCATCTCCAAAATCAAGTTGTTCCAGTGACCTCCCACTAGCCAGGTGTTAGAGACTAATTCCAAAATGATTATCTGTTCCTACAGTGTCGTGGTAGGCATGTTTCACAAACTCAGTCTACACATACACAGACACACTCATGCTGACATATATTCAAATACCCACACAAACTCGTTCCTATATGGTATACACATACATTCATACCTTCAAATGCTCATATTTTGTGCATACTCACAAACACTTAGTCATCACAAATTTCCCTCACAAATTTGCTCATGGGTGGTATGCACAGATTTACACATGCAGAAAAACACATATCTACAACTGAATCAAAGGTACGCAAAATATTGTCTTGTCTCCATTCTACACTCCAATACCTCCTATCCTATCCTATCCTATCCTATCCTATCCTATCCTATCCTATCTTATCTTATCCTATCCTATCCTATTCTATCCTATCTTACCCTACACTACTCTACCCTATCCTATCCTATCGTATCCTATTCTATCCCATCCCATCCTATTCCATTCAATTCTACTCTACCTCATTCCATTCTATTCTATTAACAAAAAAAAGTCCTGGGCATAATCATAACTATGTAAACATTATGATCTTAGGCATGCAGAATGAGGAACATGGATCAGTGAATTCTCCATGCAGTATTCTCTGTAATACATGCCATGTTCAACAATTCTGAGGCTCTAACAAAGGGACTCAAGGAAAAGTGGGACCAGCCTTATCCCACATATGCAGACTGGGCTTCAGAGAAATTCATGAGCCCAGAAATCAATGTGGGCTAAACCTGCAAGCTTGTTCCCAGATTGATTACTTTCAGGAAAGATTTTGGGGAAAATCAATGTGCTGGTTTAATGCAGGAAAGCATTTTAAATTTCCATAAGATCAACAATCATTGCTGGACTGGAAATGTTCTGGGAAGATGGTGAAAAAGTGCCCTTATTTCATTAAAGTCATATATAAAAGAAATAATTCAGTGCCCTACCATAGGCATAGGTTTTTCCAGTGCAAATAAACATTTGAATTGAACTAAAAGTTCATTAGACACCTTATCTCTGAACCCCCTACCCCACCCAAGTCCTTGTTCCCTAGGTGGTCCAGTTTGGGGAACTAATTGATGCTCACAATTCCAGAGTATCCCAGACATTTCCTGTGACTGGTTCTAAACTCAGAATTACATCAACATGCTAAGAATCCAGAGATCTGGCACAGAATTCAGGAGAATATATGTGACACACCCTGCTTTCTTTTTCCTAATTTCATCCCCTAATGCCAGAATCATGTAGGTGAGAGTTGCACTTCTCCCACCCTGGTGGGTTGGGTGGGTTTGGAGCAGCAAAAGTATTTGGATGCTGTCTTTGGTTCCCAAAGATGTCAGAGAGAAGCCCTGCTCTGAATTCTTCCCTGGAATTGAACCCAGATCCTCAAGGTCCCCTGTCCTTGGAATCAGGGCTCCACCTTTTAATGTCTTCACATTATCATGGTTATTAGCTCAGTTGCCATCTTAAGAGCTCTCTCACTTACCAGCTCCTGGAAACCAAGGGTAGCTGTAATCAGATGACATAGACACTCTTGGAATATCACTCCCTCCTTGGAGAAGGGCTCGCTTTTCTCTCAGGCAGTAGAAATTCCTCTAAGACCATCCAAAAACTTGATTCAAGGTCCTGTTTGCTCAAGAAAGTGAGTTATGGAGGAGTTTCTGTTCACTTAAGAAGGGAAGAGAGAGACCAAGAGAAGAGGAGCTAAAAAAGAACAAACCAATTATCTGAGATTTCCCTCTCACTCCAGGTCCGTGGTGCCTCTCCTTTTTACTGCTCAGCTCTTTCCAGAACTAAGTCCTTTTCTAGGGGCTGATGTGACACAGGTTTTGCATCAGCAGAACCTTACTCAGGAGAGTTCAGGTTTCAGTCCCTATTCCTGGAAATGACTGTGTTGTCAGGAAAGGAGTGAATGTGAGCTGTGTTCACTTGATGGTTCTTGTTAATACATGGAGCTTTCAAGTAGAAGCCAGAGACCCTCCCTCCTACTCTTATTTCCCTAAGTGGTCAGCCTCTCTATAAAAAGTCTGGTTTGGAGCTAGGATGGTGTAAACTTCTGGCAGATTTTAGCTATTGCTTCATTGAAACAGACATGGGCAGTTAATGCATACCGTTCTCTCTATGGTGGCTGTATGGGCAAAGAGGATCCTGGTAACAGGGCAGGGACAGAACTACCAAGAAGGAGAGTTCCGGAATTTTGGATCTGAGTGACTGCAGCATTTAAGAATAGGATTTTGGCAGATTCTTAGCTGACCTCAGACTTCAGCACACATCTTCCTTGCAGAAATGGGTGAGAGACATGGACCTTGGATGGAATCCATCTCTGGGGGTCCTCTCTGTGGAAACCAGGGCCTGGATGGGAGGGGGTGGGTGGGCAAGTAAGGCAGTCTTTAAGGTATGTTGGAGTTTATTGAGTAGATGTTTAAAGCAAATGCAGGAGCTTTACAGACCAGATATAACCTAACTTTGAAGGTGCTGTTTTCAAGGAAGCTTCATGGGGGACAGCCTGGCATTAGACATCCCACTTTGGTGTCATGTCTGTGGGTTAGCTGCAGATGTTTATCTGTTCAGTAGTTGTGTGGGGTCATCTCCAAATGGAAGGAATGTGAGAAGTCACTTATCTCAAAGCCCAATACAACCCCCCATTTTAATAGCAACTCAAGGCTTCCTATTTCCTACACTCAGATTAGTGTGAGAAGTCTTTCACCCACTGAGAGATTTGGGGATCATGATCCCCAGTTTGGGTCCAAGTGTCATTGGAGAGAATGTAGCAATGACTCTTATCATGGATGTGGGAGCCACACTAGGAAACACTAGGAAAAGCCCACAAAGTAGCTTTGGTCTTAAAGCCTCATGTAGGGCTCACTTATAAAAAGAGCCCCCACACCTCACTATAACATTGAGTAGCTCTTGGGTGTGGCCAATTGGTGTGGCCAGCCTCACTGCTTATCATGCTATGCTGTATCATTCATAGTTTACATGCAAATTACA
>JAQZBX010026885.1:0-28684 GCA_029593785.1 Cabassous unicinctus
TAATTCTGTAAAGTAAGCTGTTGGGATTTTCATTGGTATTGCATTGAATCTATAAATCAGTTTGGGCAAGATTGACATCTTCACGATATTTATTCTTCCAATCCATGAACATGGAATATCTTTCCATTTGTTTAGGTCTTTTTTAATTTCTTTTAGCATTGTTTTGTAGTTTTCTGCATAAAGGTCCTGTACTTCTTTGCCAACCCGCATTTTATTGATGTGGAAACCTAAGTACCTTCACCAGGTCAGTTAGGTTATTGCAGAACAGAGGTGAAAAGAGCCCAGTTCTTTTAATTCTTTGTCCGTTGGGATGTATACTATCTCAGTAGTTTTTATATTTTGTTTCTTTATTTTTAGTCGTTTGGTAACCAACTTTTAGAAAAACATTTTCTCCCACCAGGAATTGACTACTTTTGGTTTTCCTTCACTATATGAAGAATCCAAAGGTAAAGAGGCAAGGAGAGAATTAAATATAGTTGCTGTTTTAAACTGTATGAATGAATTACTTGTACTTCAGCGAAAGAACCTTCTAGCTCAGGAAAATGTGGAAACACAAAATCTGAAACTGGGAAGTGATATGGATCATCTACAGAACTGCTATGCAAAACTTAAGGTAGGTATTGCCTATCAATCTACATTTGAATGCTATTATTATGTAATCTTATTACTGTAATTTTTAGTGGATTTATCAAACAGATTTTAGGGATTTTTTTTTTTTTTTAAGTTTTAGGGTTTTTTAAGCTGGTAAGTAAAAGCCAACTTAAAGTAATATGTGTAAATCATTCTTACTTTCTGCTTCCTAACGTCTATAATGAAGAAATTGGTTTTATGAACTGTTTAGTCACTTGCTAAACAGGTTAGATATGGGAATATCTATGTCTGAGGAAAATAAAATAAAGATTCTGCTACCCCACCCAATCCTGCTTAATAAAGTAGCTGCTTAATTTAAAGCAGTCTTACTGTGAGAGGCTGCTAAAGTTCAGCAATGAAAGCAAGCCAACAAAGTCAAGTCATCAGATAACTTCTAATTCTTAGAAGTCCCTGGGGCTTCAGAGAAGACCATGACCTGAGAATGCTATAGTAAACTTGTTTGTTTTTCTGAACAAAGGGAATATTTTTCATAGGACCATTGACTTGTTACCTTAAAATGTAGATCATTTGTTGCTGGCTTCTGCTTTGTTTTCTTTGCTTTCTTTTTAACGTTTTCTTTCTTTTTTTCTTATTTATTTTGAGAAGCAAAGGGAAGAAAACTTTGAAAAGTATGGGATGTTATGGAATTATATTCTCTTTGTATATTATTAGAGATCTAATATAATTAAAACTAGAATCCAAGCCAAATCTTTTTCCAAAAATGCTATTCTATATAGGATTTCCTTACTTGTGAAAATAAAAGTCCTTGAATTTTTGTACTCTCAGAAGATTAGCTTCTTTTTAGTTTTTTCACCTGTTGGTTCATGCCCTTCTACTTTTCCTGATTTTTCTCCCTCTATATCATCTCCTCACCCCACCCCCTCCAAGAACAGACAAGAAAAAATGACACGAGACAAAAAAACAAAAACAGAATTTTGAATCTCTGAGCTCTATGAGAAAAATACTAGTATCTCTCTGTATAATATTTGAAAATTCCCTAGTAGGGAGTATGCTATAAAGAAGTGGTATAGAGTTGGCCTATATGTGAATACTGGGAACATTTGGGAATTGATTTAGAGAAGCCTCTTAGCTCCTCAACTGTACCCACCCCTACCAGGCTATCCCTGGCTAATGCTATCTTATGTTGTCTTAGCTCATATATGATAGCAGTATATTTTTATCTTTAATAATGTTTTTCGGTTCTTGCACATTCTATATGCCTAAGGGAGAGAGATCATCCAACTGTATATCCTGGCAGACTTGGCAACTGTAGTGGGCTGGGAGGGGTATCTGGTGCTCTTGGGGCTTTTAAAAAGGCTATGCAGTGTGTATACTATTCATGTTAATTTCCTAGCTGCTAAAACAAATACCATACAGTGGGTTGACTTAACATCAGGAATTTATTGGCTCACGGTTTCAAAGGCTAGAAGGGTTGCTTTCTCCTAGGTCAGTATTTTCTGGGTGACTGGCAATTTCTGGGTTTCCTTGGCTTTTCTGTCACATCGTAATACATATGGCTGTGTCTTCTCCTTTCTCTTCTGGGTTCCATTGACTTCCAGGTTCAGGCTGGTCCCCATGGCTTCTCTTCCCGTGTTCAATTTCCTTTGCTTGTAAGGACTCCAGCCATATTGGCTAAGGCCCACCCTCATTCAGTTTGGGCACACGTTAAATAATAACATCTTCAAAGGTCCTGTTTACAGATGGGTCCACATGCAAAGGACCAGGGGTTGGGACCTAGTTAGACCTTTTGTGGGGGACAAGATTCAATCCCCAATGCTGTGCTCATTTAGATCAGAGAGAACTATGGAACAGCTTCTTGTGGATTAGGCTGACCTACAGTTAGTTGTAAACCCTTAGAGGGCAGTAATTCTGCCCTAAAACTTTTTCTATCCTGAGTACCCTGGGCCAAAAATCTTGTAAGTAGTTAGTGAATAATTACATAATGATGTAACAGGGAGTGGTCATTTATTAGGACTACCCAGAGCATAGAGTCTTCTCCAGAATCTCTTATAATTGTGATTTGACCTGAGCCATAATCAGGTATTTTGGATCAACTGTGGACAAAAACTTGCCTTCAGTGGGCCCTCGAGGAGTTTCTAGATCCAGCATTTGATCCTTTTGATTTATTGAGCAAAATGTATTGAGTATGTGCTAGTTTCTGGGTCTCAAAAGATGAGTAAAACCTAGTATCTGCTCTCAAGGAAATTGCAGTCCAGTGGAGGGAGACACACTGAACCATAATTATTTACTTCATTAATTGTTCTTGGTGTACAAGGTCAAGGAAGACACAGAAGAGGTAATACTTGATCTGAGATTCAAAGAATGAATAGAAATTTGCTAATGTTTGGAAAGGACATTCTAAGCAGAGGATATAACCCATAAAAAGCATGGCAGCATGAGGATTAGCAAAGGGTATAACCTATAAAAAGCATGGCAGCATGAGGAAGCATTGCACTTTCAGGGAACAGCATATAGCTCTGTAGAGGCTGGAGTGTGCAATGTATGATGGAGAATGGTGAGAAGTGAGGCTAGAGCCCACACTCCAGGTGATATGAAAAACATGAAATGAGGAGGCACTGAGGAATTGTAAACAGGAGAAGACATTTAAAAAATGTCACTCTCCCAGTAGAGTGGAGAAATAGAGGGGGAGGTGAAGATTTGTATTTGGGATGGAGATTGGGGGTCAGAAAGCCTGGCAACAAGGGCACGAATTAGCAGGCCTTTGCTGCTGTCCAGACTAGAGGAGTTTAGTGTCAATGGAGATAGTAAATAAGAATAAGGTATGAAGAAAACTTAGGAGGTAGAATTGGTAGGATTTTATGACAAATTGAATGTGGGGGCTGAGAGAAAGTCATAAATTTAAGATATCTCTGTTTGGAACTACTGAGGATGTGGTGATTCACTCAGATAAGAAATGTAGGAGAGGTGGAGATTTGCAGTGATGATGATGAGTTCAAATTACAGTGTTGATAATCACAGTAAATAAATCTTAGAATTCAACATAGATGGGACATATCAACTGGCCCAGTGCCTTTTAGTTCAGCCATACCAAATGGTTTGGCATATAGAAAGTTTTTGACTCTCCAAAGAAGAGGGTGCCAAAAATTCTGACAACCTGAGAGTTGTCCAAGTTACACTCCTAAATTTTCGGTATTTTCTTGAGAGCCATTGTTACAGAGATCGTGCAAGTTATTATGATCACTTATCACATAATTTGAGTGACTTTGATACTTTATAAAGGGATGAATATTTTAAAATACCCCAGATGAGTGCCCTCAAGCATGGCTTGGCACAGTTCTTCAGGCTATGTGTTAAATGAATTGAAAGTGGACATCTTATCCCAGCGATGCAGCCATTCCTCTTTGCGAAACATTTTATAAGAGTTTACTACTTGCAAGGGGAAAACGGTGTCGTGCTGTAGTCTCACCTTTTTTTTTTTTTTTTACCTGAAGTATTGTCATTTCACTTGGTCACCTGTCTTTTTCAGAATTATCTCTTGATAATTCTCAAAACCAAATCCACTCTCAAAAGATAATGACATTGTAACATTTGAGGAGATCATTAAAAGAATGTGCTGTAGAGGCAGTGTTAAAAAGAAATTTTAAAAATGCTCAGTGACAGCATTATTGGAATAAGTAAAGAAGAGCCTATTAAAGGAACCATTTTGAAGGGGGAAAAAGCTCTTTTATATACATATAAAAATTTGGTTTCTAATAGTTGCTTTAAACATTTTTATGTACAACTAAACTTCATTTTTAGATCACAAACACTAGTATGTGTAGCTTCTTTTTACTGGTCTTTTAAGAATTCAGTTGCTCTGAATCCTGTGCTTATTTTAATCAAGATTGCATATAAATGTTTTAGGAACAGTTGGAAACGTCCAGGAGAGAAATGATTGGGCTTCAGGAAAGAGACAGACAGTTACAATGTAAGAACAGAAATTTGCTTCAGCTACTTAAAAATGAGAAGGATGAGGTGAGTTGTCAGTTATTGAAAATCAAGGTTTAGTGAATTTTTGATCATGGTGGTGTTTGTGTGTGTGTGTGTGTGTGTGTGTGTGAGAGAGAGAGAGAGAGAGAGAGAGAGATCTGAGGTGATCAAAAGAGCCACTTCACTTTAAAACAAGAAAGAACAAATTATTCATCCTCTGTCAAATTGGTACGGTGGACCCCTGTATACAATATTCTATCAAATTTAACAGAGAGGTCAGAACCCAACCCACCCCCTACCTGCCATCCCAAGTAGACCCATTTAGCTTAGTATACTAGATCATAGCTCTTAGACAGTGTTGTATATCATACATCCTAGACTCACATTCACTTTTTCTCAATCACAGGGGTGCCTTAAATGCAGGTCTTTTATTTTCTACCATAAATGTGCTTAATACCTGACTTGCCCTTTGAGTTACCTTACATATTGACATTGTTCTTCCAAACAAGCAATTACTTAACTGAATGGGCAGGGAGGTTATTGGTTTGGGGGAAAAAAAAAAAAAAAAAAGCAATTCACATTAAAACTCTCATTTGAGGTTAGAGATGTCATAATTCTATTCTAATTTCTGCGTTAGTGGTTACTTAGTATTTGGACCTATAAACTTAATACATTAAAAATACTGTTTTTTAATTTATGTAAGAATAAACCATCTTGTTTTTATTGTTCCACAATATGATTCTTGACCATGTGATAACTGTAAAAATGTAATACTTATTTTTGATGTTGCTATGTTACTTTAACTATAATTAAAGGCTTTTAGGCCTTTAAAGACTTTTGTAGTAATTTAGACATATGTTTTACCATATTTGATTGTTTAGTAGTATATTAGTACGTGGATAATTAAGTATCTTAACTAAACCCAACAACATTGCTTATATATTTCCTTGAGTTATTTCATAGAAAATTGACTTGTTCTGTTGATTACCCTTAAATGAATTTGAATACAGTTCTTCTTTAGCAGGGATTAAGTTAATCATTTGATCTTCGGCAGGGATTGAGAATGTCTATGGAGAATAGAACTTGCTTCCTATCAAGAGCAGCTTGAGAAGCTGTTATAGATATAAACATTGAACAACAGTGTCTGGGACGTAGTAGGCTGTCAGCAAATGTTTGAATTGGATTCTCTCTGCTGTTTAGAATTACTCTAATTTGAAAACTGTGGTTTTGATCAGATTAAAAATGAGCCTGTTGACCTGCTATTCTATGTCAGCAGCTAATTCACCTTGTCACAGATTGATAAGAAATAAAGTACTTATTACAAGGCAGTAGTATAAAGAAGTCACTAAAAATGATTAGATAAATTCTACTTGTTTTAGATGAAGATTTAATCACTTTAATTCTTCTGTAAGAGTTTATGGTTTCTAAACCTTCAGAGCCTATATGTAGGGCAAAGGGTGTAGAATATAATTTAGAAAGTTAGCATCTCTGGAAATTTCAGAATTTAAAAAATGAAAACTTTGTGATTCATTTAATGATTTTTTTTTTTTAAGTGACTTCCAGTGCTGCTTCTGTAAAGAAGAATCCTAGAATTTTTTAAGCTATTATATGAAGAGGTGAATACTAGGACTTCTTTTGAATTTGCAATTTTAATTGGTTTTATCAATCCTAAAGGGACCCATTTGATAGAAAATGCTTTTTTCAGGTACAAAAATTACAAAATATCATTGCAAGTCGAGCTACTCAATATAATCATGATATGAAGAGAAAAGAGCGTGAATATAATAAACTAAAAGAACGACTACATCAACTTGTTATGAACAAGAAGGATAAAAAAATAGGTAAGGAGCAGCTGTCTAAGATACAGTTAAGGAGATAAGTAAGCTAATGGTATGCTGAGAAATAGAAAAGGATTGAGCACAATAACTAATGAAATATCATTTTCATGCTTTATACAACTGATTTCAAATGGTGTATGTCCATATAAGCTAGAAATTGAGACAACTAATTACTGAAAAATAAGTACTTTTGCTTTGCTTCATTAATTGCATATAAAGATTAAACTTCACATTGCATATTATTTTTAACGTGACAGGTGTAAGATTAATGCTTACAGAAAATTTAAACTAGAGGACATTCTAATCTTCCACAGCAAGAAATTGTAAAATTAATAGTAAAAACTAGGATCAGTTCCTGAGTATCACAGGAAGTATTACTTTAGAGGTAACCTCATAAAATTGTTCAAATCAAATTGTATAACTATATACATTTATCTGAATTTTTGAAGTAATTAGTTTAAAAGGATGGACTGTGAAAGTTGTGCTTAAATGTGTATCTAAGGTATACTTCTAGAATTACCCTTTTGAAAACTTTATAGCTATGTCATTGAAGTATGTACATAATTTCAAATAAATAGTGTACATTATAAAATAGAGCTACTCAAATAGTTTTGCTGGTATAGTAAAATGCAAAGAAGAGGAAGAAGTCCGTGCATTTATTTATTCACGAATGGTCTCCAAATGGATTATAGACTGTCCTCTAACTTAACATTATATAGCGATACCACTAAACTGTCTTTCCTAAACTGAATGTGGACTTTTATATAACAGTTGATGAGGAAGCGTTTCAAGTTGTCACGTGGTGGCCCCTGCCTGCCACCAGCAGTTTAGTGTTGACTGTATCACTATCATTCTGTATAGCAGAGCTGTTGGATTTATTTGAATATTTTAGTTTTAAAAATTATTGAAAACTAGAAAAATGAAAGTGTAATAATAAGCAATGAAGACAAAGTTGGAAATCTTTAGGTATTCTGAGGTAATAAATCCTAAACTTCACTTGAACCTCATTGGTTTTTAAGATTGGTTAGCCTCATGTTCACTCATAAAGGAAAGCAAAGTGAAATGCTAGAAATATAAAATGTACCACCTAACTAAAGGAGTTTATTAAAGATTTCATTCCAGTAACAGCTTCCTGATAGCAAGAGACTTCCCTGTCCAAACTCAGTTCGAAGTGACAGTTTCATGATGATTTTATCAGCTCTAAAATGACAATAGCTTTGTCTCACCTTATTTCCTTCTCATGTCAACTGCTTCCATCTTCACTTGGGGCAGAAGAGACATTACTGCTGTCAGGGGCCTTGACTCCTTTGATGATGGTGGTAATAATAACAGAGCTCAGCAAACTTCTTCTGTAAAGTTCCAAATAGTATATATTTTTGGCTTTATGGGGCCTACAGTCTCTGTCACAGCTCATCAGGTCTGCCATTGTAGTGCAAAAGTAGCCATAGGCGATGTGTAAATGGTGTGGCTGTGTTCCAGTAAAACTGTATTTACAAAATCAGGCAGCCAGGCACAGACCACAATTTGCCAACTCCTGATAGTAATAAAATTATAGCGATAATAATAAAATAACTTTCATTAAGTACTTACTGTGTGTCAGGTACTGCCTTAAGTGCTTTACATCATTTCCTTTCATCTTCACAACTCTTTGGTAGGTACTTCTGTTATTCCCATTCTGTCTTTGAAAAATCAGGCTTAGCAGTTCAATAATTTGCCAGATTTCAGTGCTTACAAGTGTTGAAATTAGAACTTGAAATCAGAGATGTTTGAGCCCATGTCCTAACGTGTATATCAGGTTGACTCACATTTCTAATGTATAGAATTTATTAGAGTTTAAACACTTACTTAAACACATATGGTAAGAGTTGGTCTTGTTTTGTGTTTATGTTTGTAGCTATGGACATTTTAAATTACGTGGGGCGAGCTGATGGAAAGAGAGGCTCCTGGAGGACTGGTAAAACTGAAGCCAGGTAAAGTCTAATTTAAGTTAATAAATTTAAACAGACTTTTCTTTCTATGCTGCATTTTCATACTGTCAGTTTCTTTCTCAGGAATGAAGATGAAATGTATAAAGTTCTCTTGAATGATTATGAATATCGTCAGAAACAAATCCTACTGGAAAATGCTGAACTTAAGAAGGTTCTTCAGCAAATGAAAAAGGAGATGATTTCTCTTCTTTCTCCCAAAAAGCAGAAACCTAGAGAAAGAGCTGATGATGGCACAGGAACTGTAAGTAGCTTTTTCTTTATAATTAATAGTCTTTAAATTGTTAATTAGGACAATTAAAACACTAGATAGCTATTCTCAGTGGAAATGCTATTAGTATTTTGGACAGGACACTTTGCTATTCTACCCCAGTCATTGTGACTACTAAAAAAAATTTTTTTAAAGTCCCTATATGTTTCCAGACATGCACTGGCAAATCCCCCCCCCCCACCTGCTCCTGCTCTGCCTTGGAGCCCTTGACGTCAGCTAGGCCATCACTCACCTCAGCCTATTGATAGTTTTTTATACTCTGTCACTCCCTCATTTCCTGCTGTATCTGCATGTGGCAGCAATCTAATAAGCCCTTCTTTCTTTTCGTCTTCTGTATTTTCTTCCTTTTTCCTCCAGCAAGATTTTTAATGGTTAAATTACTAAGTATTTCTATCCATCTTCCCAAATATTGTAACAAATTGGGACCATTTTACATAGATGCAGATTATTATGACATATATGCTTTAGTATTATCTTCCCATGTTCTTTATCTTGCAGTGAATTCTATATGATCATATATCAATAAAATTTGGTACATTTTCTCAGATTTCATGTATTGGCTGAATACAAAGAAAAATATCTCCAGTTGAATAAGATGAAATTATATGAGGAAATTAGGGTTAATAGTTGCTTTTACTTTGGAGATTATTTCACAGGTATTTGTTTAAGCATTTTAGGATTAGAGATAGTTGATCTAACTTCAAATCTCAGTTCTGCCTCTTGGCTGTCTGACATCAGGCAAGTTACTCTGCTTCTTTAAGCCTTGGTTTCCCCACTTTGTAGCATGTTCCTGAAGGTTAAATAACATGTGGAAGCACCAGACACAACATTAGACAGGTAGTGAATATCTCTTCATCAAACAGCTCCATGACTCTCATCAGTAACTATATTTGAATATAAATTCAGGTTTGAAGGGACCTGAAGTAGGGAATTTCTCTTTTCAATTTTAATTGCTTTTTCTCAGGATGTTTATATATATGTTTAAGATAAAGCACAGAAATGATTTTGGTAAGTCTCTCTGGCAGTCAGTCTGATTACTCCTAGTTAGTTATGTAGAGCCATTTTGAGATACTGGTCTTTCCTTTCCATTTTTCACCACTTGTAGGTTATCTCTGATGTTGAAGATGATGCTGGAGAACTAAATAGAGAGGGTATGTGGGATCTTTCCTGTGAAACCGCGAGAGAGCAACTTACGAACAGCATCAGAAAACAGTGGAGAATTTTGAAAAATCACGTAGAAAAACTTGATAACCAAGGTAACTACCTGCTTACATGCATACAAAGTTAATTATGACACTTTAATAAGCTCTTTTCTTTTTAGTCATTTGGAAAGCCATATTATGGGCTCAGACCTGAAGTACTTCAGGTCAGTTTGGTGGTTTGAAAAACAAGATTTTGCCTATTTCTCAAATTGAAGTTTGAGCCTCACAGAGAAAAATAAACTTTGTTCTCAGAGTGAGTCTTTCTTTGAAAAGAGGACATCATGTGTCCGTCTGCTCTGAGTACATTATACTGTTGAATTAAGTGAACTGATTCTTTTTTACTGAATTTTGAAAATCAAGAAATGTTAATCATAATATAGTAAAAACAAACTTTTTATTCTTGATTATGCCTAGATAATTGTGTATTCCTATATTCCTAATAATTGATTTTAAAATTATTTTCAAGGTTATGGATGTTTATTGCAAAATACTTCGTAAGTATCCAAAGCAGAGTATTCAGGTCTATTCTATATAAGTAACCCGTAACAATTTACACATCTTTCTAGACTTTTCTCTATGCATATGCAGATACTCATTTATTTAAAAAAATTTTAAAAACAAAAATTGAATATTACCTCTATTTTTCTGCTATTTTCACTTAACAGTGTATTATTATAGACATCATCATTCCCTGTCATTATAGATAGATCTACGTTAATGACTATATCCCTAATATTTTATATTTGTGAAACAAAGTTTGCATGCTTTTAAATCAGGAAAATTAAGGTTTCTTCCCAGTAAATGAAATCAACTTAAAGAAAATTTATTCTAAATTGTCAAAATCATAAACCCCACTCATCTTCAATTATATAAAATGCAATCAGCAAAATTACTATTATTGTAGTATCAAAATTAATTTATATGAGATTTTATTGATTTCAGTTAATCGCTGACCATTAGTAAATAGCAAGTATGTTTAGACTTCATATTTGTTGAATTTATTATCAAAGAGCAAGACTGGTAGCACTGCATTGATCTTTGAAGAAGTATCAGCAAAATGTGGTTTATGAAATTATTTTTCTCTTCTGTGAACATAGCCAGGTTGTCCATTTTTATTAGGACTTAGTTTTGAAAAAGTATGGGTCATAAACTAAATGTTGGCAATGGAGTTTTATTTGTAAGGATATCATTTAGTCATAGAAAAATAAGAATTTATAGTTGTCATGAGCCCTTTATAATTGCTTTGCTTTTTGTTTAATTTTCATAATGTTAATATAAATTTATTATAGCTTATAAAATTTTAAAACAAAGAATTCCGAGGGCCTTGATTTTAAAATATATATACAAAAACATTGTAAACTAAATGGTGGCTGTAAAACATATGTCAAATTACTGGTTTTGTGGTAGTTTCAAAGGTACACCTAGAAGGTTTTAATGATGAAGATGTAATCTCACGACAAGACCATGAACAAGAAACTGAAAAACTTGAGTTAGAAATTCAGCAATGTAAAGAAATGATCAAAACTCAGCAGCAACTTTTACAGGTAAATGTGAGTTACTTTTTTAAAGTTACACTTCCCTGTGAAAGGCCAGATTGTTACTGAATCTTAATAGATATTTATCCCTTAATTTCATAAGATTTTAGTTTTGGGCATTTTTTCAAAACCCCTTTAAACTAAGACTTTCTCTGCTTGCTAATGGATACATTGCATATCATTCCTTAAATAGTCAGTACTTTGCCAGTTGGGGTGGTAGCATTTGGGAAATATGAATCCTCAACTGACTTTCTGATTCTTTATAATTTCTGTCCTTTTCCTAAAGTGTTGACCTGCCTTCCCATGTTTTCTCCTCATTTCAACTTGTTGGAGTGTTGCAGGGACCTTCTGGAACTCACTGTTTTTAAACTTATAATAGCAGCAGCTCGCTACTGCCTGTGATGATGATACCACTTCACTACTACGAGACTGTTATTTGTTGGAAGAAAAGGAACGCCTCAAAGAGGAATGGTCCCTATTCAAAGAACAAAAAAAGAATTTTGAGAGAGAAAGACGAAGCTTTACAGAAGCCGCTATTCGCCTTGGATTGGAGGTATTTTAAACAATTAGCTTTCCTTGTAGATTTTTTGAAAATTCTGGGTAGGTCTCAGAAGAGTATGCCAAAGTTTTTCTTTGATATCTTTTTATTTTTTTAAGTTTTTTTTTTTTTTTATCAGGGATTTCGTAATTTGAAATGGAGGGGAGGCTAAACACATGAACTATTATAGAAGGTTATCTTTTTGTCCTTATCATATTTGGAAATTGAAGATTTCTCTTTAATTAAAAACCATAAGCATTCATTACCCTTTTCAGATTGGCTTTCTACTATTGAACATTTAGCTTCATGCAAGAGATCTCTGTAGAGCATATTATTTATCCACTGCCAATAGGTGTGGTGGCAGCCTAGAGCATGTTTGTTGTTAAAAATTAAAACGAGGGGAGCGGATGTGGCTCAAGTAGTTGAGCTTCCCACGTAGGAGGTCCTGGGTTTGGTTCCTGGTGCCTCCTGAGAAAACAAAAATGAACAAGCAAAACAAACGAAAAAACCACTCAGGCCAACATGGCTCAGTGGTTGAGTGTCAGCTTCCCACATACATGAGGTCCTGGGGTTCAATCCCTGGCCCCCAGTACCTTAAAAAAAAAAAAAAAAAAAAAAAATTATAAGTAGGTTAAAAAATAAAGTTCTCCTTCTATCTCCAGCCCTTCACCCAGGGATGTATGCATTAATAGTTAACAGTTTGGATTATGTTTTATATATATATATATATATAGTGTATAAATGATAAATATTATGAATTCTAGACTATTCAAAATATATTCATACTTGATTGGTTAGGTTTCAGTTTTTTTCCTCCGAACTTTGTAAGATGTATTCCATTTCTTAATACAACCTACATTACTTTGTAGATACACTGTGTTTTGTTTTCTTACCCCTCTCTGGCGGCTTTTGGACTTTTCTACTTGTTCTTAAAGTTCCCTGAAATTTTACCAGGATATTTCTACATATGGGGATAGATCTTTCAGCCTGAAGACACTACATTTCTTCAGCTTAGGGCAATTTTCTTCTGTTCTTTGACTCTTCTCTTGCATTCTGGAACTTCTATTAGACAAATGTTTGGTCTCCTGAATCTATCTATACTCATACTTTTCTCCCATAATCTTTTTGTTTTAAATGCTGGGATATTTTCTTATTTATTTTATGGAGCACCAGTCTGGCCTTCAGCAGGGTCAGTTTTTTTTCACTGCATCCACTACATTTTTTTCTCAGAATTCGTCTTTTTTAAAGTTTCTAATACTGTCCTTGTTTTTTGCTTTTCTTTTTTATAGCATTATATTATTTTATACTTTCTTATAAATCTGTCTGATAATATGCATTGTAATTTTTAAAAGCTTTCTTCCAATTTTTGAATTATCTCTGTTATCCATAATCAGTTATCTTGAGTTATCTTGGATTTTTTCTCTTACATTATTAGTTTTCTTCAAATGTCTGGTGACTTGTGATTCTATATTACTATTTATGAATGAAAGATTAGAGATCAATTGTTTTAAGTAGCTGACGTGGATTTTCTCTACAGTTGTAAAAATCTGATTCATCAATAACATCTTCCCAAGGAAATAAAACACTTTGCACCATTTTCGCCTATCTCATTGGATTACCTGTTTCTGAACCCGTTTTCCCCACACTACTCCAAGAGACAGTCTTGCTTTCTGCATGTTATCCAGTTCTCTGGTGCCGTTCCCTATCAGATGATCTGTCTGTCCCTGATCACTGTGGATAGCTGGGGGAGTGAAGGATGGGAAGGTTGGTGAGAGCGCTTGAGGGGTGGGGGATAATTTAGTTTAAAAATCATCCGCAGTTCAGAAAGGGGATGTTTGATATAATCTATATATGCCCTCTTGTGGTTTAAAAGTGGTAGATGGTAGATGGTTGGAGGATGGGAGAAATGCCTGACGAAGCCGTATATCCTTTTTTACAAGCAGCTGATGTAAAATGTGGGACATTTTCTGTAGTATTTATCATGTTCTATATGTTTAAAAGTTACACTGGTATTCTGTTCCCTTTTTTTGCATTTTACATAGGAATTTATTCTGAATTGAAGTTAAAATAGTGATTCATTGGTTTATTAAGCGAAAACACATGAATTTTTAATTTTTAAATACCATTTTCAGAAATGAAAGTGTTCTTAGTTTTCTAGGTTAATTCATTTGATTTGCGAAATATTACTCTCTGGGTAGCCAGAGAGCAAACTTAGATAGCTAGAGAAATCATGTGAAATGGCAATTGAATGTTGATATATTGATCAATATTTCTTTGTTTGCTTTTTATGGTAGAGAAAGGCATTTGAAGAAGAAAGAGCCAGTTGGTTAAAGCAACAGTTTTTAAATATGACTGCCTTTGACCACCAGAATTCAGAAAATATGAAACTTTTCAGTGCCTTCTCAGGAAGTGAGTAACTCATAAGCTCTTTAATCTGAACATGCATGTAAATAAATAAAATACTGAAATTATTAATATAAAACTTTGGAGAGCACCTGTAAGAGCTCTTTGATTAGAATTAAAAGTCAACTTTAAATATTTTATTTTGCTATTGCCAAAATGGGTATAACGGGGAACTATGCCTACCCAAGAAACAGCTTTTGTTCTGAATGTAATAATGTCAAGTTATTGACAATTCACATTCCAGAGATATTATTTTTAAAACTAGATTCTTCTAAATGTTTGCAGAATATACATAACAAAGATCATGAGATTGGATAGACTAGAATCACAGAGCTAGAATGGCTATTCAGATTAATTTATATCTCTGACTTCATGTGGAACTATAAATGAATCATCTTAGTTAATTGCCCTCACTATATTTAATATTTCACCAGGTGTACTGCTTTCTTCATCCTTTTTTTTTTTTTTTTTACTTTCCAAAAACAGATTCTGATCAGGACAATCTTAGAGTATACTCCAGGCCACGGCCAAAGAAGCCTCACAGTGCATCTAATTGGTCTCCAGTTTGCACATCTAAACTTACTAAATCTCTTCCTGCTTCTCCTTCTACTTCAGACTTTTGTCAGACACGTTCCTGTGTGTCTGAATACAGGTAATAGTTTATAGGTGATATTTTCACATATTTCTAAATATTGCTCGAGTTGCACTGCTAAGGAAAAGTTGGCATGTCTGGAGTGTTAGCAATGGTAAAAACTTTGAGGAATTTAGTGGATTGAGTCATTCACTCCCCAAATATTTATTGGGTATCCATTATCTATAGGCATCATTCAAGGTGCTGGGAATATAACAGTGAGCAAGGTAGATGTCCCTGCCTTTTTGGAGCTAAATCATATATGTGTCCTATTTCACATTTAATATACATTTTAAAATATGGTCTTATTTACAGGAATCACTGTAAAAGCAAAGAAGTGAGAGCAGCCTCCTCATCTTGGGTGAAAAAAAGGAATCTGTACCCAAGTATGACATTATTTTTTTTTAAAGTTGCTCTCTGCCTCCAGGAAGTCCAATTATTACTACTAGCTACTGCATTTTGGTAGAGACATTCCCCTGTCTCAAGTTAGTAAATAATTTTCAAAGATATGTCAGTACTCTACTGCAGACCTATTCCAAGATTAATTTTGAACTAAGCAGAGAAAGCAGATAGAACATTTATAGTGAAATAGAGAGGAATAGAAAGAGCAAAAGGGGTAAGTTGGAAAGTGTGGTTGTAATTGCTTTCCTTTTATGGTGCTGTCAGGACATCAGGGACAATGACATGAGGGCCCTGACGGTTTAGCAGCCACCTTAGGAAGCAGGAGCTAAGACAGATGCACACTTGGCCTGTGGTAGTGAGAAACTGGCCTGAAGCTAAATGTTCAAAAGCTGTGTACCTTGATATGGTTCTTGAAATTATTTGGTAAATTTGGATCCCTTGCTCCTGGAGCATCTTGGATCTGGGTTTGTAATAAAATTATAGCAAAATAATTAGGAGTATTTGTAGTTGATTTCTAAAACTACATCGTCATTGCTCTTTCGGTATAGAATGGAATTTTACATGAAAGCTGTGCCTTGGATTCCACTCAGGGTATCTTATATACTAAGTTATTTACAGAATTTACTTGGTGGTGGTTGTTATCTCATCCGAGATAGCTCTAGGGATTCTGAAGGCTGAATTATAAACAGATTGTGTGTGTTTTTTCCCCCAAGTATTGGCAAATAAGCAAAATTTTAAGTTAGGTTGGTTTCGAATTTTTGTAATTAAAATAAACTTAGCAGAGTGGATGTAGCTCAGTGGTTGAGCACCTGCTTCCCGTATATGAGGTCCTGGGTTCAGTCCCTGGTGCCTCCTTTAAAAAAAAAAAAATCAACTTAATGGGTTTTTTAAAGATTTTCACTTTGTGATATTAAATTAGTAAACCTCATTCACCAAAATAATACATTTAGAAAAAAATGTTTTTGTGAAAAAAATTACCTAAGATATTTTAGCTAATAAAAATGGCCCAACACCATAGATAAAAATAATCACTTAACCATATTTCTTTGTTTTGAGGCTGGTTGCAGAGCATACCTCTCAGATTGTATCCTAAAGGCAGGGGCTGTGTCTGTATTCACGCACTAAGCCTCATATTGCCTGGCACTTAAAAATTACTTGAGCACTTGATGTGTTAATTCATTTAATTTCTACCTATGAGGACGTGCTATTATCCCTATTTTGCAGCTGGGAAAGCTAAAGAACAGAATTTTTCACTTGCCAAAAGTGACATAGTAAGTGGTCAAGATGGAATATGCACCTAAACCACCTGGATTCAGGTGGTTTAATATTCATTAAATATCCGTGTGAATGGATAGGTGAAAACATCTGTGAACAAACTGTTAAAGAAAGAAACCATGAAGAGATTGGAAAATAGTGACAGAAAGGTGGGAAAATATGGGGAACATTAGCTTTCAAAACCCCATGTAATCTCTGCCTTAGGTTTCATTTGGGCAACAGGCTTCAAAGTAGATAAAAGAGATAAAATAGATAGATGGATAAATAGATGGATATGTAAAATAAAAAGATAACATAGGCCATTTTGAAACCTTTCTCTTTAATGTCCTTGACCAGTTGTGTCCTGAAAATGTATTAAGTACTAGATAAGGGGATAATCAGACTTTAGACATTCAGAAATATCTAAAGATAAAGAAGGAGGGGATAATTATTAAGATCTGCCTTTCTTTTCCCAACAGTTCAAGCAGTGTACTGAATATAAATCCTGAAGAAACTAAACCAAATCAGGTCGGAAGAGAATGTATAAGCCAGACATGGAGTGTGGCATCCAGACCCACATCACAGGAAGGTTGCTATAGTGGGTGCTCCTTGACCTACACAAATTCTCATGTAGAAAAAGATGACTTACCTTAGATATGTGGATCTGAATTTTTTTCAATAATATCTTCATAAAATTTCACATCTACGTTAAAACAGGGTGTGTCATAAAGTCAGTCATCTCTAATAATTAAGAAAGATGGTGTGAGTTGTTTATTTGGACTTCTCTGTCTTTGCCCCAAAGAGCTAGAATGTTTAAATCTATTTAAAAGGATATAAAAGCTTTGGATATGTATTTCTAGTAACAGAGGCATCTGGTTCTATGAATAAAGGAATGTATAGATGTTTGGATGGAAACAAAAGCACTAGAATGAGTTTCCTCTTATAGGTATTAAAAATAGCACTTTTAGGAAACTGATTATTGAAAATGTTTAATTTTTGTCTCAAATATAGTTGGCATTGGAAGTTTAGCCTTTACTTGAATGTATACTGTAGATTTTTAACAAAGCAAGTTCTATATTTATTATGTCTAGTGTGATTTAAAATTACCTCTTTCATATGTTTTAAATAAAGTAAAATTTATGTATGTTTTGTACATAAATATACATGATTATGTTAAGAGGCTTTAAGATTTAAAAAAATTTCGCACATCTATAATTATAATATTTCATGCCAATAAAATTTTTTTAGTGGTATTCTGTTTACAGATGTATTAGGACCATATTTAAGAATTTTCTGAACCCATCTGGGCAATAAATGTTCAAAAGCTATTCCACAAAGCTGAATTCTTTAGATAATTACTAACATTACATTTTAGAGATTTTTACATTAGATTTTTATTTTGTATATGTAAGGTATTATAATTTTAAAAAGAACCATTGATTATTGAGTAAGAGGGGCAAGACAACAAAAGTACCTTTGAATAAAACAATCTAAGAATATCAGCTTTAAGATATTTAGATGATAAGTATTAAGGTAGTTAAGATATTTACGTGGTGATATTTTCTTTACCAGATGGGTACCAACCAGTACAATAACATCTGTACTAGATATAAGGCTTTGTATGGTGGCCAGTCATTTTAAAATAATTTTTCAATGAGGTATTGACCACTAATACAGAAATATGACCATGCAAAAGCATTTAATTTTACAATCCAGTTATTAAAATTCTCTTGACAAATGTGCCAATTCCTTTGCAGAGCGATCTTACTCTTTTCTCTGTCTCTAATGTTTCTGATTGCATGTTTCTTCATAAAAAGTATGTTATTACTGACAGTAATAATAATAAATATAGGCCCAGGCTTTTCCTAAGATTTAAGTGCCTAACCCTGTCTGTGTCTGTACATGGAAGTCTCCATAGAACTATCCCTGGCTAGGTGTTGTAGTTCAGGCCCATCTGCCTTCCCATGTTCTAGCAGTCCAGCCACTTACATAGATTCACCCTATCTGTGGCCAGTCCCTTTAAATTCACCGTATTTTCTAAAAGCCATTTTTGTCATCCATTCACTATATATAATTCTTTGGTGTTGTCTAGTAACATCAACCAGTTTTTCAGGATTAATAGGATGTTATTAAGAGTATCTTAATGAGGCATTAATAAAACTACCCATAACACAGTACCCATTATTTATAGTCTCAAAGATCCCGCTCTTGAGCAAAAAGCAGGTTAGTCACTCGCTACCTTCAGCTTGATGCATGGTTGCTTCTTTACTGTGTAAAATATTAGAAGTTTTTCCAGAATTTCAGAGATACTACCTATTCCAAAGGAAGAAACATATCTGGGATATAATTTTTCTTTTGCTACTAAGCAAAAGAAAAAGAAAAGGTAATCAGAAATTCTTTAAAAAATCAGTTATCCATTTAATACTGATCTTTTAAAATCCAGGAGTTTCCATCATGTACTTTGCCAGAAACAAGCATTCTAATTTTTAAAGTCGGTTTCTTACTTTAGGGAATACTGTATCTCATGACAATGGGTTTCTGGAAAACAACATCTGCTTTTTGTTGTGTATTTACATTTTAAAGCTAGTTGAATCTTCATGCTGGAAAGAAGAAAGCCCTGAGATTTACTTTAAATTCTAAGGTGTGAAAGAAACAGTAAAATGATAGCCAGGTTCATTATACTTTTGATGTCCTCATAGATCTGCCAGAACTTCTACACTTTACCTAACAGTGTCCCTTTTGTTTTGCTGTATACATTCCAACTCCAAAATGATCCCCAGTCATCCCTTAGATTCCCATAATCTTCAAATGGTTTCCATGATTGAAAACCCCCTCCATGTTTAAAACTCCTGGGTTGCCAATGTGGCTCAGTGGTTGAGCGCCGGCTTCCCATATACGAGGGCCCGTGTTCAATCCCTGGCCCTGGTACCTCAAAACAACAAAAAAAAAACACTCCTAGGATTTTGTTTCTTTTCCCTTTCTAGTTATTTGCAGTTTAACAATATGGCTTATATTTAGCCATTAGATCAGGGTTCCGTAGTGTACCTCAGCTTGAAAGACCCCCTGATAATATTGTTATTATTGAGCTGTAAATCTTGAACTATTTTGTACCTTGAGTCTGTTTTTACATGGCATATCCATTTTGAATTTTCAGAGCTTAAAAATGACAGAAAATTTGAGATAAAATTTCTATTTCCTTTTTGGTTTTGTTTCTGCAATTTATTATTATGTAAAACTTAATATAAAAATCAATGATCCCAGAACATCATGATTAAAATTTAACATGTAAGTATTTTCCTATAGAAACAATATATTAAATGATTAGATTCACAGGACAGTCCACAGCAAATTGTTTACCTCATGGCATAATTGAAATACTATTATTATTGAGAAAGTTCTGTATTTCATGCCTTAACTTACCTGCATTTTTCATAGGCTTGTGGTAACAGGTTTTTTATGGAGAAACACACATTCCATGATGAGAAGGAGAGAGTGCCCTGGAGAACCTAGTCTTGATTCTCCCTCGTGGTTGTTTTGGAAGCCCCAGGCACCCGGGGTCAGGAGAGGGGAAGCAGGCTTTGCTGTGTGTATGCCCAGAACACTCGTGAACTAGCAAAGTCCCTTATGTGATTGCCCTCTTGTAAAAATCTTCAAAGTATGTGGCCTAGTGTAATGTTAATCATGTTTTAATATCTAAAATGGATTTAAAATAAATTTGGGTCATGGAAGCTTAGTAAATATACTTTTCCCTGTGTTTGTCCTAACTTTTTTCAATCTTTTGATAAGCATTTATAAAGTACCTACTGCATGTCAGGGCTTACTGCATTCTAGTCACTGGGGATAGGAAGACAAACAAGCACACTTCCCGCCATTAGAATCTCCAAGGTGAGTGGAAGACCACCTAATCAACCTAATTTGTAATAAGCTATGGTGAATTCTATTCAAACATTCAGTTTGTTAATAAAACTTGGATTGTTCTGCTCCAGGACCACATACTGCTTCATGACAGTGGCATGCTAGGCTTTTCGTCATTTGGTCCAAATGCAGGGCTCAGCCTTGTTTTGTGAGTGGTTGCTATGGCATTCCTAGTCAAGGTTGGACCTCTACCTTTTTAGGAGGAGGACATTAAGAACAACTGATACTCTAAAGACCATTGAGCAATCCCGAGATATACCTCTCCTATCTACTCCCACCTAGACAACCTGCTTTTCCTCCTCTCTGCATACACTGCCCTAGCGCCTGTTGGCTCCTTCCTGGCAACATTAGTGCGTGTGCCATCCCTCTGACTGTGAGTACAGTGACAGGAAGCACTGTTTTGTCAAAAGTCCAGTCACCTTTTTGCAGATATTTCATTATAAAAATGTTAAAGTAGTGGTTTTACATAACATGTAGGAATATTTTTATACCACTTAGAGAAAGGAGACTAGAGACTAGAGGTTTTTAGTTTCCCTGTTGCATCTGCATTTAGAGATCTAATTTTCTTGTTTCTGGTCTGTCAAGACAGTTTTATTCTTGATTACAGTGCTCAATTAAAGCAAACTACGCCCCAGCCCAGTGTATTAATTAGAAAAAAGTAAACTTATGTATATTCCCTAGAACACGTAGACTGATATTCTAGAATCTGCCCTCCCATCCTTAGGACCCAATTCTCTATTATGTATGATACCTAAACTAAGGTGGCTCCTAGTTCATCCCAGCTGCATGTTTTTAGTTAGCCCTGTCAAGTATTCTGCAGCTAGACCCCTGTTAACCTGAGTAGAGTGGATTATGTTGGAATTAAAATATTTACCTTGAATTTTCTTCTGTAATTCTCAGCATGGAACTGCCTCTTCAGAATAACCTTTTGTACTTCTAATGTTTGGTTATTAAAGAGATTCAATTAGATGCAATTCTCAAAAAGTCACCCACATAAGTGTAATGCTTATGTGGAATATCTACCTAATTTTTAACCAATATAATAACCTCTTTTTGCCTCTTCTTCAACAATCCCTTTTACCTTGTAAAGTAATTGTTAGATTTGGGTGTGTGTGTGTGATCTTATTCCGTCAGAGCAAGGAAATACTGAATAGTGACAATCCCTTATCAATTATTTTATCTTAGTAAAATCCAATTTGTTTTTTTTAAGTTTTTCAGATTCTAGGTTTAGTGCCCTCAAAGAAAAGTAGAAATCCAGCAACAACTAGCCACACTAAGTCTTGGCACACAGGTTGGTTCTTAAAAAAAAAAAAAAAAGATCTTACTCTTAAATAAACCGTGGAGATTTGTAACTGGAATTGGAAAATTCAGCTTGGATCCTGTATTTCTGAAATACTATTGCTCATTTTTATCCAGAGCAGGGATCTGAGGAAGCTACTCATTAATGCTGTTTAATTTAAATTCTTTGACAACTTTCAAAACAAAACGGCTGTGGTTAATTTCAGAGGAAGAGCCTGATCTCAGCAGGGAGGGCCAGAAAGGGGTGTGTATCCCAGGTCATCCCTTCAGTGACAAGAAATGTGGAGGAGGTGTTTCTGTTGATTCAGTAATCTGTTTCTCTGGACTTATGTAACCTTTTACTTTGCAGACCCCAAAACAGTCCATAACTGAGATTCAGTAATTATGGCTAAGATGATTATTGTTTAAAACTCCAAAGCTTCTGATAGTGAAAGGAGGAGCTATTCATTATTAAGCCTGTACCCACAGGTTGTAAACTGGGACAAATGGTTATCCCATGTATGGCCAAAGGCTTTCTACAAGTAACCAGAACTCTGACTTGAGTTTCAATTATTTAATTTAAAATCCCTCAAAACTGGTTCCTTCAATTCATGCCTCAGATATGGTTTCTAAAAGATGGAATCAAATTGTGGTCTATCCTAATAGTTCTGCTATAATGCTTGTTTTATAAAAAATGTAAAAAACGAAACACACAATTTATTCCAAGGCAACTGATACATTAGGGAACAATTTGAGCGCAATACAAACTTCTACCATTTCACATTAACTCACAAACTGCAACCTTCCATTGCCCTCTTCCACAAACTTCAGGTCTTTTTTCAAGGTGAAGTGCCGTATTTATCATAGTCTTAATGCACTGCCTAACCATTTAACATATATAAAACCATGCTACCATTTTTATTAGGTTCCTATCTTTTTTTTTTTAATGAATCATTGACAGATTTCTTGAGTGCCATCCCCCTAACTGTTTGCAGAGCCCTGTAGTTTTGTGTAATTTTGCGTTATATGATTTTTTAGCAATACATATGTCATATTATAGCAAAACTGATGAAAAAGCATCCTTTCATCTCCCCATTTATAATATTCTTACTGCTGGATAGCCTCTTAAAATTCTATACCAACTTTCTTCAATCTACTTATCACAAATTTATTTGCAGGGACAGAAACTTCAAATTTCAAACAGCTATCTAAAATGCATTGAGCCCTTGCTGTGTGCTAGGCATCATACTAAGCTTTAGTAAGCGATTTCTTTTACTTCTCCCAACATCTCTACAGTAGGAACTATTGTTAAACTCAATCTACAGATGAGAAAACTGAAGCAAAGAAAGGTAAAGTAGCTTGCTCAAAGTCGCACAACAATATGCTGTGGAATTGGCATTTGAGCCCAGGAATTCTGACTCTAGAACCTTTTTACCACAACCACACTGCTGAGCTCCTCCTGCTATCTGATAGGATAACACATTGGGAGTTGACTTTTGACACTCTCTTCCCATAGTGGAGCATTGAAATGCCATTTTGCGTGAAAAGCAATGGATGGTCCAAGGAATCATTAAAAGTATTTTAAATAGCATATTCTCCCCCTTAACCTGATGAACTATTTTCCTCTAATATCAATTTTAATATTCTATAAAGCCTTCCCTAATTCTGTAGGCAGGCAGTCACCCCTTCTCTCTGCTCTCAGAACTGTGCTTACTTTCTTTTGTTCATCAAAAGTTTATTGAGCACCTATTAAGGGCTAGCTATAACATTGAATATGTCTTGATTGCTATTCTCAAGAAGTTAATAGTCTCCAGGGAAAACAAGTAAATGAACAATTTAAGGCAATTAGATGAGTTCTCTGAAGAGCAGAGGTATCAGTAAGGAGCAGAAAAGAGGGAGCAGCATCTTGGACTGGGAGCTGGGGAAGGGGCACCAAAGAGGCTCCTTGAGCTAAATATTGAATAGACATTCCAATAGAGGGCATAGATATTCAAGGCCAGAGATGTGAAACCACATGACCCCTGGGGAAATTACAAATGGTTCTATATGGCTGAGTAAAGCGTGTGGGAGACTGGTGGTAGGGGTAGGCAGAGGCCAGTCAAAAAGGATCTTGGATAAAAGAAATTTTGAATTTTCATTGAAAGCTGGTGACACTACTGAAAAAGTCAAGCACAAATGTGACACAGGATGGATATTCCCTCTCCTGCCGTAGCACCATGTGCATTTCTTTATTGAAGTATTTACTGCAAATGCCTTAATTGTGTATATTTCTGCCAAAGTTTTTGCCACACTTCTAAGTTCCAGATGGAATCAGTATGGGGAATCCTGGAAGGAAGGCAAAACAGAGATCAGGTTCCAGTAATACAAATAAGTGATTGAAAGGAGAAGATGTATTTATAACTAGAATCTTACTACATTCCAGGTTTAAGTGAAACATTCGAGACTTTCTGGCTCAGGAAATGGTGGATGATAAGGGGATAAGGAAGAACAGCTTTTGGGATTGTGTAGGAAAGAGTTAACTCAGCAGGCCTAGGTTACTCAAACTCTGCAAGTTCTCAGGAAAGACCTGTCTTCAGGACTGGCCCTTGGCTGGCTCCTGGGAGATAACCTCTGAACCAAGGCCTCAGGCATGCAAAACTCTTTATCAAGCAGAAGATTTCAAATGCTGTTACATGAATCCCAAAATGAGATGTGTCAGAGACAAAGGGATATTTTAAAGGTGGGTATTTGAAAATTCTTTGGTTTTAATGCATATTGAATGATATACTCTAAAAATAAATATGCAATTTACTAGTACTGCAATGCAATGATTAGCGTTAGGTATGTCTTTTTATATTCTTGCTTTGTCTTAGTTATTCAGAAGGATAATACTTTCAAGTTCACTTGCTGTTTTACCCCCACACCTAATCTAACTTCATGTAGAAAGCTTGTATGTATTTTTGCCTTGTTGCAGTGAATTGCATGTACTAATTATAATTACAGCTGTCATTTTTATGTTGACATAACTAAAAAGTTCTGTCATATATCAGCTCTAATCAAGTAAATTTAAGAAATAAATTCTTGTTCACACACATAAACAAAAAAAAACAAGACTTTTTGAATGCCTGAGGCCTTGGGCTGTTATGTACTAGTGTGATCAGATAAGTTTATCCTAACAATATGGTGAATGCCTGTTTTTACCCTTAGGAGGCTGAGTGGCTGAGGTCAGTCACATGGGCCTGCATACCAATGTGACTGACCCCTAATAAAAACTGGACACCAGTGCCCTGGTGAGCTTCCATGTTTGGTGACATTTCACACATTGTCACACACCATTGCTGGGAGAATTAAGTGCATCCACAGGGAGGGGACACCTGGAAGATTGCACCTGATCTCTCCTGGACTTAACCTCATATGCCTTTTCCCTTAGCTGATTTAATCTCTCCTTTTTCTATAATAAACTATAAAAGTATAACAGTTTTTCTGAGTCCTGTTAGTCTTTCTAATAAATCATCAAGCCTGAGGGTGGTCTTGGGGACACCTGACACAGATAGTGGTTCTGTACATGTTGAATTTAGGATCTCTGAGGCTTCCAACTTCATGTGTCCAGTAGACAATTGGGCATGTAGGTTTGGAGCTCAGCAGAGAGGTCTGGGCTAGATACTGAGATTGGAGAGTCGAAACTCAAGTGGTTATTGAAGCTATGTGTATAGTCTAGGTCACAAAGGAGAGAGAATAGAATTAGAAGCAGAAGGTAGAGCCTTGGAGATCACTGGCATATAAAAAGCAGATGTTGAAGCAAAGGCCAGGGAGTTGAGAGGGAATATCAAGAAGTTGTCCTCAGCTATCCTGGTAAGAGGAGTATTTAAAGGAAGTTCAAATGTTACAAAGAAGACATGGAAGATAGGGTATTTACCCTGATGGAGTACAGAGGAACTCCACCCACTTTTGAGAGTGTGAGGATGGTTGTGTGGCCCAGGCTGCGTCTTAAACTGAGTAGGAGTGAGCCAGGAGAGGAGGGTGCGAAGGGCGATTAGGAGACCAGTGCAGGAGCCTTGGTGGTGGGTTGTGTGGGTGTGCAGTTCCTTGGTTGTGGTTGCTATATGAGTTTATTCTGCCTCCTTCAATAAGGTCCCTGAGAAAAATAGGGACCATGGTTGATGTTTTTGTAAATTTCTCTTTCCAAGTTGAGCACGTGCCTATAGTGGCCCTTCTGAGAAGATATCTTTTTGCACTGTGGACTTTTCTGACATGCGCAAATTGGAAAGGAGATCCTATTGCAAGTTTGAGTTGAGATGCATTCTAGGTTTCAATACATTTGCCCTTATTTGACAGCAAGTCTTTTACTCTCCATACATATGACTAAGGCTGGACTTCTGGAAGAAATGTATTTCTGTTTTCTCCAATTAGTTGACCTGGATTTTTGTCTTTACCAATACTATTAATATCAAGAAAAGGACAGGGCACTAGCATTAATTTAATCAGATATTCCCCTGAATTATTAGATGAATTATCCTGGGAAGAACAACTAAGACTTGACCTCCGGCAAACCCCTAATGCATCTGAACTGCCGCCAGTGCTGGTGTCCCTCGGCAGCTTCTGGCAGTATTCCAGGTGGACGTGGGCTTCCAGGGAAATCTTGGGGCTCCCTATGGCAAGCCTTGGGAGAACATGCCAGCAGCAACCAGCTATTTAGACACACACTGGCATGTGTATATCAGTCAACAGTACTGGCATTAGTCATAACTAGGCCAAGTTTTTGCTGGCAGTCAGAATCTACAGTTGTCTGAGATTTTGGTCCTTAGAGGAGGATAATAATGGTCATGTGTAATCCCCCGCCCCGCCCCGCCCCGCCCCCCCACGTTAATCCCACAGAGCAATTTGAGTGGAGTATCTCTTCCACTATGCTAGTCTAGAATGGCTTTCTGCATGAAATGGAATTTGAATGGGGCCTCCAAATCTAGGTTTCTATGCCCTTTTTAAATTAAAACTTTAGAAGAATGCCTGAAGTTTCCTAAAATAAGGGAAAAATAAAATAGATTCCATGTATCTACATATATTAAAAACCCAACACGCTCCTATGACATGAAGAAACAGTAAGCATATATATTCTTATCCAAAAATTGATGTATTAAAGTATATTCCATTGGAATGATGAAATCAGGAGCATCCTAGGAAGTTCAAGATTGTGGTCTTCACCTAAAACATGGCTCAATATACATAAGGCTGAGATAAAAATTGGGGTTAGGATACTGTTTTTGTTTGCTGGGGCTGCCATAACAAAGTACCACAGACTAGCTGGCTTAAACAAATTTATTATCTCGTAGTTGTGGAGGCACGAAGTCCAAAATGCGGGTGTTGGCAGGGCCATGCTTCCTCTTCAAGGGAAGAATCCGTCCCATGCCTGTCTCCTGGCTTCTGGTGGTGGCTGGTAAAGCATGGCATCCCTCAGCTTGTGGCAGCATAACTCCATCACATGGCCACCTCACTGTGTCCACACTTTCCCTCCTTATAAGGACACCAGTGAGATTGAATTAGGACCCACCTTAATCCAGTTTGGCTTCATCTTAAATAATACCATCTTTATAAGTTCAATACAAATCCTACAGCAGCTGCCCACTCAGCATCTGTTATGGATTGAATTATGTCCCCCAAAAAGAGATTTGAACATGCCTTTTTGGGGGACACAATTTGTATTGAGCTGGCCCATCTTGCTTTAGAAACGGCCCTGCTGGTAGGATCGGTGAGTAGCCAGTGAAAATGTTGTGTCACAATTCCCCAGTGATTGTGGCCATGACTCAGCTAGGGCCAGAGCATTTGAATCACCTGCCATCATACATGCACCACTGTCCACATACGTGGTTTATAGTTTCCACTTGCCACTTTTAAAAAATGTAAAAAGAAACAGGTGAAATTAATTTTAATTATGTTTTATTTGACCCAGTAAACCTAGAATATTTCAAAATATACTCAATAAAAAATATTTTACCTTTTTTTTTCTTATTTCTATATCTTTGAAATCCAGAGTATATTTTATACTTACAGTGCATTTGGACCAGCCACATTTCAGTGCTCAATGGCCACATGTGGCTAGTGGCTCCTGTTTTGGGGACAGTGTGACTCTAGTGGACAGAGAAAATATTTTGAAGGGAAAATGTCCTCTGTGTTAAGGGAAGACAACTGATTTTCTGGCATTACTTATAGGGATACTTTTTGTGATATAATTCTATCCTCTCTCTTCTGTTGAAGCACTTAGTATAAGACTTTAACTCTGGGGAAGAGAGAAACAAGTTACAGTGGCTGCCCTTAAGGAATTCACAGGCCCTGAAACAGTGTTTCACAGGCACAGGTGAAACAGCTCTAAAATAATTACCATGTGTGATAAGAGGTTTGTGATAAAATAATATGAGAGAGCATAAAAAGCGTGGAAGAAGTCCCCAAGATAAAATTAAAATTGCATGTCCCCATGCATAATTTTGACATGATTAACAACCCATTTCTCTCACTGCATCTCTTTCTGGAGCTTTCATTTTCCGGAAGCTCACTGTATTAGTTTTCTATTGACACATAACAAAGTACCACAAATTTAGTTGCTTAAAACAACGCACATTATCTCTTTCTGTGGGCCAGAGCCAGGAGTCTGGGGGCAGCTTAGCTAGGTTCTCTGCTTAGGGCCTTCCACGGCTGCAATCAAGGTGTCATCTGGGGCTGCAGTCTCCGGAGACTCGGATAAGGGATCTGGTTATTTGCAGCTTTAAGAAGGAGGGCTTCAGTTTCCTGCTGGAAGCCACCCTCAGATCCTAGAGGTCAATTGCAATTTCCTAACATGTAGGTCCTCCAATGTAGGCAGCCCACAGCACAGGCCACTTGCTCTTTCAAAGCCAGCAAATGGG
>JAQZBX010026886.1:0-28684 GCA_029593785.1 Cabassous unicinctus
CCCCACCTCCCCTGGGCTCACCCAGCCCCTCCTCTCAACCCTCCCGGCCTGGCCCCGCCCCCTCCCTCTCCTTGCTCTAAAATAAATTAGCCAACGAGGGGGGAAAAAAGAGCAAATGACCCTTGGTGTGGAGAGTGTCCTTGCGCCACTCTCAGGCCCGCCCGCGCCTGCCTTCGCCTCTCCTGGGCCTTCGGAGCAGGAAGTTGGGATTGGGGTGGAAGCCGGGCCGGCCGGCCTGTAGGGGCTGGGGTGCGGCCCCGGGGGCGGGATTGTGCAGCCCCGCCTGTCGAGCGTGCCCGCTGGGTGTGAGCGGCTTCCTGGGTCGAAGGGCAAAGGAGAAGGCCCGGGTCCCCCTGGTCCCCGTCTCGACCCCTCGTCAGCCCAGAGCCCTCTCCCCGGACTTCCTTGGCCAAAGCCTTGTTGGCTTACGCTTGGACTCATGTTGAGCCCCCCACCCCAGGGTGAACTGAGCACCTCCTGCCTACCAGAGCCAGCTGTTGCAGCCCGGGACGCACAGCTGGCAAGTCCGTGGCTCGGCGCAAACGCCACTCCTGGTGGGGGTGGGCGCCGGGGAGGAGACCAACCTAGGACTTAGGCAGCCGAGGGTTGGCAGGGTGGGGTGTTGACCTCTAAACGGTGGGCCCCAAGAAGGCAGAATTCACGCTCGGCCTTGCAGGCTGCATCCCAGACCTCTTAGGCACCCAAAGGCATTCAGGAACTGATGCATTGGTTCAACAGATCCTTACTGAGCGTCCACTCTGTGCCAACCGTTGAGCTAGGAGCGCCCTCCCTGGCAAATCCTGGCTTCCCTGCCTTCCCCCTTGTGGCTCTCCTTCCCCCAGCTCCCACCCGTTCCCTGTCCGCATGGAGCTTCCAGTTCAGAAGTAGACCGAACGCCATCACACGCGGGCACAGGCACCCTTCAGTAAAAGTGACCAGAGCGGAAGCCTGCAGGGTGGGCAGCCCAGTAGGCTGTAGGAGGAGCAGCTGCACTAGGCTGGAGGGTCCGGGTACATTTCCTAGATATGGTGAGCATTTAGAGGATTCCAAGGCCATCCATGTTCCCACCCAAGGCCAGGGCATAAAGGCCCTCTCTTCTGAGGTGTCATTCCTTTGAGGTGGTTGCTCAGCCTGAGTACTGAGCATTGAGTACTGAGTACTGAGTACTGATACCCACTGCCCCTCCCTGCCAGCCAGCAGGATAAGGAAACTGTCCTCTAAACCACCACCACCCCCTTCTCCTAATGACAAATCCTCTGGAGTCTGACATGACCCACGGCAGCCTTGGAGGTGCCACTCAGGGAAAAGAAAGGGAGTGACCTTCAACAGCTCCCATTTTTTTTCCCCAACCCATGTATTGAAGCAAGACCCAAGCAGGTTCTGAAGCCCATCAAGGCCGGGGTCTTCTCCACCCTGAGAGTTCTCTCTTCCTCTCTACCCCACAGCCTCAGGACCCCCCGCCACAGGGGAGGGGCGTATCAAGGCTAAGAATACTAGGGCAGCCCTTGCCTTCAGAACCAGAGAGCTTGGATGCATGAGCTACAGCTCCATCCTAGGACAGCGGAACTCCTTGCTGGAGGGACAATCAGGATAAATGAACTGGAAGGAACTATACTTCTTTACTGATGGGGCATCTGAGGCCCAGAGAGGACAATTGACTCACTTGAAGTCACACAGCAGAGCTGGATCTAGAATCCACTGTAGTCTTTCCACCCACGTGTCAGAGTCCCCAATGGCCAGAGGCAGGAGTTAAGGGAGAGGCCAATGTTCACAGGAGCTGTAGTTCCAGGTGGCCAAGCCTGTCATTGTCAGGGCATTGCCTCCGGGTGTCACTAGGAGCCACACTCCATCAGGCTCCAGGGTAGGGGTGAATGACAGGATTGGGGCTGGACAGAGGGTCCCAGGTGAAAAGAAGGAATTGATAATGTGCTTCCCTGGAGCAGGGCTTCAGTTCTCCTTCATCCCCCAGGAGCCAGGAGAAAAGGACCTTCCAGTGCTGGTAGGAAGGATGAGGTGAGACTTAAGGAAGGCCTTCCCAGTAAGATACTAAGAATGTGAAATACTTGGCTGGGTGAGCATGCTGCAAAAGGCCTTTACTGGACTTGAGGTAGGGTGCAGCATGTTGGGGGTAACATTGTTTCAGATGGACAAACTGCCATGGGTGATGCTAAGAGGTTTAGTTAGTGGGGGGATAAGGTCAGCCCCTTACCCCTCAGCTGCTCCCATCCTTCACCAATACTCAGGCAATGAAGTGTGGCTCCCCCTCCCTGAGCTCATTAAAGTCCTGTTAATACATCACCCAGCCTCCTGGGCTGACAAATGTCCAATCTTGGCAAATGACCCTTCATCATGACTCTACCTCCTGCTCTCCTGGGCGGGGCTCTGGGGGTCTGATCTCTTGAGGACTCCCTGCTGACCCCTCCTCTCCTGGCTGTCCCCAGCTGAGAGGTCTGTGCCCCTAAAGCCTCCGGCTGAGGTCAAGCTGGTCAGGCTGGTCCTCACGATAATTCCCAGGCAGGTCAAGTGCCCAGGAATGGATTGGATAATAATAGTGGTAATGATGGCAGGAAGGCTTGGCTTCTGCAGAGGAGGCTCCGTGCTTTCCAAGCCCTGTTGGCTTTCATCACAGCCACCATGGAGAATCCCAGCCCCCACCCTGCCTCCTGGGGAGGCAGCTGCTCTTCTCAGGGATGCAGCTTGTGGGGGTCCGTGCCTGGGTGGGGGGCATGAGTGTATAGGAGTAAGGCTATGTGCTGACCAGAGACTTGCAACAGGGCCTTTCTGAGTACATTTAAGAAAAATAACGCCAGCTGATCCAGGGCAAAAAACAGCATTAAGGGTTTTGAAGAGATGGAGGAAGAGAGTTAGAAGCAGCAGAAACCAGAGAAGAACGGGAGGGAGGGAGGAGAAGGTGGGGTGAGGAGGGAAGAAAGAAAAGGACCCCCAGGGAAGAATAGGGGCTGGGGGCAGTGGGGGGGGCGGGGGGAAGAGAGGAAGAGGAAAGGGCGGGGAGACCTCTCTTTGTGGCCCCCTGGACCTGCCTCTCAGGAATGGTTATGAAGCAGGAGAGGAAGGAAGTGTGTCCTGGCTGGGGGATTGGGGTGTGTGCCCAGAAGGCGGCCGCACCCAGTTGGCCGCTTACTTCCCCCCCTCGCCCTGGGCTCAGGCTACTCCCCCATGAATGAAAGCCCTTGGCCCTTCTCTTTCTGTTTCCAGTGCCTCCCCAACCCTGCCCGACCTCCACCCCACCTCACCCCGCGCGTGCGCGCGCGACACACGTTCTGTTTGTGTACCTAAGGCCAGCTTTGCCTTCCCACTGACCACGGGCTGTGCCTAGGGCCAACCCCCACTCCCCATTCAGCCCAGGAGCCCCCAAGAGCCTCCGTGGGAATTAGAAAAAGGTGGGCCTTTCTTCTTCAGTTAGTTTTTACTAGGCGTAGCCTCTTGGTATGCAGTAACAAGTTGGGTGGAGGAAAAACACACTAGTAAAAAAGGCTAAAAGGAAAGTGATGCTTTTCTTCTGTATTCTTATTCTGTACATAGAAGAAAGTTGCTTCTTGTTTCAAAAGTCTAACCCCTTGCCTGTCGCTCTGGGGCCCTCTTTGCATGAGCCCCACGGGTTAGCAGCCCTAGCTGTGAGCTGGCTTCCTGTAGCTCTGGACTGAAAGAGTGTTGGGAGTTAGACGAGGAGTCAATTTCCCAATCCATAGGTACCAAACCTGTTTTTCAGAAATGTTGCCATTTTAATGGGATGATTTTCTTCTAACTGTACACAGAATAAGGAGCTATGGATATATCTACATGTCTGATGACTTTAATGCTACGTTTTTTAAAAAAAGAAAATAAAGTAATATACCTCAGGAAAAAAAAAATCCATTCCTCTCATTTCCTACCTCACCCTCTGGGGCCCAACTCTTGGGGACCCTGACACCCCACTTCCAAAAACCTTACCCCACAACTGGCCTTGCCATAGGTCCTTGGGCAGAAGCTCTCCCCTCCCCTGCAGCACAGCCTCTGGGCCAGCACCCCCACCTGAACTGCCATCCCTACCATGTATTTTACAATCCAGTCCCATAGAACTTCTCACTAAACATTCAAATCCTTTCATACCTCAGAGGCCCTCTGCCTGGAATATCATTTCCTCTACTCTGCCTGGTGAGCTCCTATTCATCCTTCAGAACCCAGCTCAGATGTGCTTTCCTCTAAAATCTTCCCTGGCTGCCAACCACCCCCAGCAGAGCTGGTAAGTCCTACCCCAGGGCTCTCCTAATCTTTTTTTCTATGTTCCAGGGTTGAGCCCAGAACCCTGTTTTCAGAACCCTCTCCAGTCTTGTCCAAAGGCAGAGGACTTCACCCAAGCCTTCATGGCCCACCCTCTAACATGCCAGCCCTACTGGAAGCCCATTGGGCTTCTCCCCTCCCCAAAGCTTACAGACCAAGAGCAGAAGGGGGAACTGGAAATCCAAGAGGCCTGGAGGTCTCCCTACCCCCACTCTACTCTCACTGGGGCTGGGCCTGACAGGAGATTCCCAGCACATCTGGTTGTACTTAAATCATCCAGTGCCCAAGTGCTGGACACGTTCCCTGCTTCTCTCCCCTCTGCCCTGACCTATTCTCTTTCCTAAACCTGCCTCTTCCAGGATGCTTACCTGATTGGCCCGGCCTCTGTATCCACAGCCCACCCTTGAACCTCCACCTTTCTGGATCTGTGTCTGGGGTCTGAGAGGGTATGGAAAGGGAGGTGTGTGCTCAGCATGGCTCCATGCGTGGAACCCCCTTCTTTCCGAGCACTGGTCTTGAGCAGAAACCCTCCCTCCAGCTGACCAAGGACAGGACCTCCCCTCCCTTGGTCTCAGCTTGGCCACCTCCAGTTGCTGGTGTGTGTAGCAGGGAGGTGGTTGGAGAGGGCATGTTCCTGCCCGCTGGACACTTTGGTTCAGACCCAGACAGAGTTTGGCAACTCTTAGCCATTTTCCAAAAGGCTTTGCTAACTATTAAAGAACAAAAGGGAGACAAGCACAGGGAATACAGCAAGTATAACAAAGATGCAGGCTTCGAAGACCAGGATCGTGAATCTATCAGGACCTGCTTCAGCAGGGCTCCAGATCTGAACGTTGATTCATTCATTCACTCAGCAGCACGTGCTGATGCCTAAGTGGGCCCCGTACTAAGTTCTGGGAATAAAGGCTTGAATAAGACCCCAGGGCTTCCTAGAGAAACTCATGGTTAGTGGGGGAGAGGAACAGGTGGATGAACAAATGCAAGATGCTGTGATGGACATGAGCGGGGGAGGCGGTGGAGTGCAGCGGTTGAAGGTCAGAGAAGCTGGGTTAAATCAGGGCTCCATCACTTTCCCGTTGTCCTCCCTGGGGGAGCCACTTAGGCTCCTGGAGCCTCACCTGTTAAAGGGGGATGATGCAACCTCACGGGGTTGTGATGGGATTCAAATAAGATAATGTGTATGGAAGCACTTTGTAAATGGCTAAGTGAGTTGTTGCTATTATTACTAGGCTCAGACATTGCCCGTCTGACACTCGTTTTTCTGACGCCTGGACAGCTGTCTCTGCCTACCCTGGAAGGGCAGGAGCCACACTGGGGAAACTTCTTCGAGAGGCACCCAGCCCAGAGCTGAGGGCAGTTAGGGCCTGCACGCACGTACACACGCACACCTTTGTTACACAAGTAAAGCGCCTTTTTACAAAAAGTAGAAAATATAGTTAAGCACAAAACAGAAAATAAAAACTCAAACATCCTTAATCCCACTCACCCAGAGATAATCACTAGTATCATTTTGGAGTTGATCAGACATTATTCTAGACATAAATTTAAAGAGACATTTCTCCACACTGTTTTGTTTTCTGCTTCTTACAATTGGCAAATATTTTGGACACCTTTTTCTATCTAGAAATACATTTATACCCCATCATTTTTAAAGACAGCTTAATATGCCATTATGTGGACATGCAAGACTTAATTTAACAAGTTTCCTTTGTTGTCATGCTTTTTTTCTGTTAGAAATAAATCTTTATGAGTAAATGTGTAGTATCCACCTTTGTGCACGTGTTTATTTCCTTAGGATAAATTCCTAGTAACAGGAGGCTGGGAAGGCACATTTTTGCCTTCTAGCCCAGGCCTCTGAAGGGTGGCATCTCCTCCAGGCAGCCCTCCCAGATTGGTCTCCCAGGGTCCAGAACGTCCCTCGTGGTCCTCCCCTTTCTGACTTTTTCCGAGTGGTTTCATCTCTTAGCATCCTGCCCTAAAGGCCCTGAAAGCCCTGAAAAATGCTCAGGAGGCCTCGGTGATGAGGGCCAGGAGAGCCCTGGGTGGAGAGTACAAAGCAGGCTTGTCTGGGCCACGGGAAGAGGCCCCGCCCCCTCCGGGCTGCTGGGCGAACATTCCTCACCGGACAATGGCTTCCTCGGGAATCCCGAGAATGAAGAAGGCCTGGTAGCTTCCCGAATCCACCCCTTCTCCGCCCCCCACCAAGTTGTGCCCGTTCCCAAAATGGAAAGCAGGGGCACTTTGCATTGGGGGCGGGGCGGGGTGGGGAGGGGCAGCTGCCGTCCGTGTCTATAGATTCCGCTCAACCATCCCCTCCCTCCCTGTGGACCTTGGGCAAACCCTGCTCCCTCTCCAGTCCCCAGCTTCCTCAGCTGTAAAATCAGGGGCTTGGATTAAACGGTTGCAGAATTTCCTATCCATCTGAATTTGCTGAAACATGCACAGGCTTTGGAGCCAGATTGCCTGGGTTCAAATCCTGGGTCTGCCCCTTACTCTGTGAACTTAATCCGCCTCGGGGAACCCCAGCCTCCTCATCTGTAAAGTGGGTGCATGATACATACCTATCCGCACACGGGGCTGTGCTGATCAACTGGATCCCCAACCCCAGTCGCCTTCATGCCTAGCCCAGATTTTGGCCCCCGGACATGTGCCCATCTCCTGGCCTAAGAGGAGCACCTGATGTCCTGAAGAAGTGGCCTCCTACAAGTTTCCATGCCCCCTTGTATTGACTGTAAAGCCAGAAAGCTACAAAGCTGTAAAGGCTTTTGGTGGTAAGTAAAATTTAAAATGCAAGAAAACTCCTGTATCAGGTCACAGGTCCTCATTTTTGTTTGGGAAAAACATTTGCTAGGCATCATGGGTAAGCTAGGGTTCAGACCTTCACCACCCGCCGAAGTAGGACTAACACACTTAAATCAGTGAACCCCTTGGATTTCCTATAAATATTTTTCATGTCTGCCACAAACCCCTGCCAAACACCCCTCTCACTCTCCCTCCTATACTTGTTCTCTCCTTTTTCTTACCTCCTCCTCCTCTCAACCCTTCTCTACTCCCCTGAACCAGGATCCTCTGCCACAAGTACCAGAAAACTCTTCTCACAATGGCTTGTATAATAAGGAAAGCGCATGGACATATTTCATCAAATCTAGATGCCACTGATATCCAGAAGCTCTGATACTTTATGTACCATTAGGGGAAAAAAACCCTGCCAGTTAAACTGACACAATGATTTCTTATCACTTAGAATTTTTGTTTTATTCTTATTGAAAAAGCTCTTGTAGATTTATATGGAAATATATTTTTAACACAAATCACTTTTTTTTTTTAAAGATTTATTTATTTATTTATTTATCCCCCCCTTGCTGCTTGTGTTTTACTGTGTCCATTCGCTGTGTGTTTCTTCCGTGTCTGCTTATCTCCCCCTTGCTGTGAGGTCCTGCTGCATCAGCCCACCGCGTGGTAAACAGTGGGCTCCATCGATTGAGCCACACCCACTTCCTGCTGTGAAGTCTTGCTGCATCAGCCCACAGCGCAGCAGTGCAGGCCGGCCTGCCCTCACAAGGAGGCCCCGGGTAGCGAACCCAGGGCCTCCCTTATGGTAAACGGGAGCTCTATCCATTGAGCCACACCTGCTTCCCCCACAAATCACTCTTGTACATATAAAACAAGAAAAATAGGAGTTAAATAAATTGGTTAAGGCTCTCTTAAAACTACTTCACATTCAGAGTCTGATTCTTCAGAATACTTTTCAATTCTGAATTGTCAACGTCTGTTTTTCCACACAGAATTATCATCTGGGCCATCACGAGGGTTGGTGATACAGCATTTCTTAAATATGTGCTCTACTGAATTAATTATCCATTGCTGCATAAAAAATTACCCCAAATCTTAGCAGCTTTAAAGCAACAAACATTTATTATCTTACAGTTTCTATGGGTCAAGAATCCAGGAATGGCTTAGCTGAGTAGTTCTGACTCAGGGTCCCTTGTGAGGTTGCAGCCAAGCTGTGGGCAGGAGTTGCAGTCATCTGGGCCTGGAGACCCCACTTCTGAGCTCCCCCACGTGGCTGTTGGCTGGATACCATAGTTCTGTACAGCCTGGGCCTCTCCACGGGTTTCCTGAGCGTCTCCACCACATGGCAGCTGGCTTTCCCCATAGTAAGTGATCCAAGAGAGAGCAGCAGTGAGCAGTCAACACAGAAGCCGCAGTCCTTTCATACCCTAATATCAGAAGAGACACATCATGGTTTCTGGCATCTTCTATTGGTCACACAGAGCAACCTTGGACTGGTGTGGGCAGGGCTACACAGGATGTGAGAAGTAGGGGGCAGGATTGTTGGGTGCCATTTTGGAGGCTGCTTACCAGGACCACTATTATCTCCAGGATTTCCTTCTGAGCCACTGACATCCGTTCTGGAAATTTTGATGCTGGCAGACGATCTTGCCAGACAGTCAATAAAAGCTTCTAGGTATCAGCTAGGACTCAAAAAGTTCTTACATGGTTTATGGACTGAAACATGACAGGGTTGTACTGGTCCTGTCGTGCCACCAGGAAAGCAACCATGTTTGCACGTGAGCAGGGAAGACAGCTAAGTTGCAACTGCTGTCTGGCTGACATTTTGATTATAAGGCATATACTGATTTCAGAAATGTTAAAATGTGAACACGTGGTTAAGAAGAAATGAAGTCATAAAGCATATGACAACATGGCTGAACCTGGAGCACATTATGTTGAGCGAAGCAAGCCAGACACAAAAGGACAAATACTGTACAATTGTGTTACTATGAGCCAAATATATTGTGTAACATATTGTATGATTAAAAAAAAATTTTTTTATGTATCCAGCACATTTAATGAGAAATATATGTTTTTATTCAACTGTGTTTTCTTTTTAGTTTTTAATTGTTTATATTTTCAATTATTAAGTGTACAAAATAAAGTTTAAAAAATGTGAACACGTGCATTCTAGAATTCATGGAATATAGTATTTAACATAAGAAGAAATCTTGAGAAATTGCTCCAGGGTTGATTTATTCAGAGGCTCAACACCTCTGGACCCAGGTTCCCTCCATCTTTACACTCCAACACCTTCAGCATATCTGCCTTGTCCCTGGAAGTCTCCCTCCAATGTCATAAAATGGCTGCTGCAGTTCCAAACATCCCATGTAGGCTCAACAATTCCTCTCAGGTGGCTTCTTTTAAGAAGAGCAAGGAAACCTTTCCCATAAATATCTAGAATATTTTCCCTCTTGTCTCACTGACCAGAATTGTGTTACTGCTTATATTAGTTAGGATTAGGTTTAGTTGTGTATACTAGAAAAACTCAGAGTGTTTTAAACAAGATTGATGTTTATTCTATCTCACATAAAAGAAATTTAGAAGTGGGAGCAGATGTGGCTCAAGCAGTTGAGCACCTGCCTCCCACATGGGAGGCCCCAGGTTTGGTTCCTGGTGCTTCCTGAAAAAACAAAAACAAACAACAAGCAAAACAAATGATAAAACCAACTCTGAAAAAATAAGAAACAAAAACAAAACAAAACAAAACAAAAAACCAACTCAGGGAAGCCGATGTGGCTCAGTGGTTGAGCACCAGCTTTCTACATACAAGGTCCTGGAATCATTCCCCAGTCCTGGTACCTAAAAAAAAAAAAAGAAGAAGAAATTTAGAAGTAAGTAGTGCTGGCATAGTGGCTCCACAGTGTCAGTGTCATCATGCGATTTCACATGCCTCATGTGATTTCATTCTCAAAAATTTACCTCATGTTCCAAAATGGCTGCCAGAGTTCTAGACATCAAATCCATATTGAAGACCAGAAAGACCAAAAGCAGACAGACAAAAGGTTGTTCTCCAGCAGAGTCAGCTCCTTTCAGCAACCTTCTTAGATGTCCCAAGGAACATCTCTGTTTACATCTTATTTGTTAGAACTTGGTCACATGGTCACATCTAGTTGCAAGAGAGGCTAGAGATACTTTTTTTTTAGCTAGGCACTCCATCACCCTAAATAAAAGATGACTTTTTTTTTTTAAGATTCATTTTATTTTATTTATTTCCCCTCATCCCGGCCGCTTGCACCCACTGTCTACTCTGTGTGTCCACTCACTGTGCATTCTTCTGTGTCTGCTTGTCTTCTCTTCTCATCTTCTCTTTAGGAGGCACCAGGAACTGATCTTGGGACCTTCTGACATGGAAAGAGGCACTCAATTGCTTGAGCCACCTCAGCTCCCTGATTTGTTGTGTCTCTCATTGCCTTTTTCCTCTGTGCTTTTTTTTTGTGTGTGTGTGATCTTGTTGCATCAGCTCTCTGCTTCTCAGGCCCACTTTTTGCCTTTACCAGGAGGCCCCAGGAATCGAATGCAGAACCTCCCATATGGTAGATGGGAGCCCAATTGCTTGAGCCACATCCGCTTCCCAAAGTTGACTCTTTCACTCAGGAAGAAGAGAGGAAAATGGATATTGATGGCCACAGTGTCTTCTTGCTTACACCAGTCCCTGGTCAGAGAGACAGGATTACCGGGATTGGTGTAGATACATCAGGATTTACTCCTTGATTAAATATGGGGTTACCTTTCTTGAGGGGTAGATGCCTGAACAAAATCTAAATTCTCTTAATGAGGAAGAAGCAGCTACTCCCCTTCTTTCTTGCTAACAGAACTGTGATTCTGTTCAGGGATCAGGATACCATATTCTTCAGGGAAGGCTGGGCTCTTTCCCAGCCCTGGGGGTGAGTCTTGGTTAGTCTGAGGAATTCCATTCCCTCTGCCAATGCTTAGTTTAAAAATGGACATGTGATATGATCTAGCCAATGAAACATAAGGAAATGTTCTTTGGGAGACTTCTGGAAAGATTTCTCAAAAGCTCAAGGAGAAACAGTTTTCCTTGGTCACCGAATGTTGTTTGCATGTGATGTCTGGAACTGCAGCATCCATCTTGTGACTTTGAGAGAAGTCAGGGTGCAAGGACAAAAAATCAGCATGATAAGATGTCAAAGAAAAAAGCAAGCAATATAAAATAGTCATAGACTGGAATCCTACTCATCAATAAAAACGAACAAACTACTGACACACGCAACAAAATGATGAATCTCAAAACCATGAGGCAAAAGAACCAGACACAAAAGAGAACATGCAGTATGATTCCATTCAGATGAAAGTCTAGAACAGGCAAAACTGATCTTTAGAGTTAGAAATCAGATCAGCGGTTACTTGTGGCAGGAGTTGAAGAAGAGTGACTGCCAATGGACGTGAAGAAACTTTCTGGAGGTGTGGAACTGTTCTATATCTTGATTGAGGTGGAGGTTACCAGGTATATATATTTCAAACTCATCAAACTACTTTTAAAATCTGTGCATTCTACTGGATGTAAATTATATTGCAATAAAGTTGATGAAAGAGAGAAAGAAAAAGAAAAGAAACAAAGGAAGAAACCTAGGCCTTTGGTAACATTGCTGAGCTACTGAAATTAAATAATCATTCCACCTTGGGATTGTGTGTGTGTGTCTATGTGTGTCTGGGTAATAATAAGTAAGCATCCTCACTGTTTATGCCATTTTTAACTTGGGTCTTCTATAACTTGAAGCCCATAGCACCCTGACTGTGAAGTTCTTTTGTGAATCCCAGGAAAGATAATGTTCTTAAACTAATCTATTTCAGTGGGTGTGGGGTCCTTTGATTGCATTAAGAGATCTTTTGATTAGATCGCTTGGTTAGATCACTTTAGAGTCTCTGATTGAACTACATTAGTGAGGCCTGACCCAGATTGGGTCTCCACCCTCTTGCTGGAGTCTTATATAAACTGAGAACTGGAAGCAGATACGGAGAAAGGGAGCTCTGCCATTTTGACCCTGCCATGTGAGAGGGAGGACCCGAGGTTCACCTGCAGCTTCAGAAAGACAGAGAAGCCCTGAGAAGGTCAAGGAGACCAGGCCCAGGGAGAGATGCCTGATGGCCCACAGCTGAGCACAAGGAAAAACTAGAGAGAGACTGGCAGACCCATCATCTTGCCTCACCATGTGGCACGACTCCAGGATCAGCTAACACAAACCTTTGGTGAGAAAGCATCTCTAACAATGCCTTGATTTGGACACTTTCACAGCCTCAGAACTGCAAGCTTTTACCCTAATACATTTCCCATTATAAAAGCCACCCCATTGCTGTTATCTTGCACTGGCAGCTTAGCAGACTAAAACACTGACAAATACAATCCCTCAGGTCAAAAGAGAAGAGACGCAACCGAGAGGTTAGGGCACAGCCTAGGAAACTGTGGGCTGTGAGGAACAGCTGAGAAGGGCAAGAGGACTTTGAGCTCTGTACTGCCCAGCCTACCTTCCTCCCAGCCAGGCCTGATGTGCTGGGGTCCACTCCCCAGCCCGGTACAGTCCCTGGCCTACCCCACCCCCATTTGTAAAACAGCAAGCTGATCAATCAAAGGACCTGCTCTCAGGCTTCAGGTGAGGACTAATTAAGAGAAGATGCAGGGGAGCTCTTATCACAGTACCTGGCACCCAGCAAGGGCTCCGTAGGGCTCCTGCCTTACCTCACCTGGCCGTGGTGAGGAGGACCAGGGCCTGAACCAAGCAGAAGCACAGGGAGGGGCTTGGGGCAAGGAGGGAGCAGAATTTAGAAACTTTTAGGAGGCAGATCAGGGGACTGACTGTCAATGATTGATGACATTGAGGACTCAGGCAGGCTTGGGTGACAGTGTAGATGGGATCCCTTCTTAGGCTTTTGATAGAGATTACCTGCAGTATCTGTTTTTATCACGGGATAGATGCTGCTAAAGAGAGATAAGAAGCAGGAAGGAGAAGCATATTTTGAGGGTAAAAACAAGATTGTAAATTGAGTGTGAGTTGCCTGTGAGCAGTACAGAGTGGTGGAAAAGAGCCAGGGCTCTGCTACCCACTAGCCATATGACCCTGGGTAAGTAACCGCTTCTCTCAGAGCCTCGGTTTCCTCATCTGTAAAATAGGGATTCAAAGCCTGGCACATAGTAGGTGCTCATTAAATAGTGATACAAATTCTCACCATCCCTTTACTCCCTGCCTCATGTGTCCAGGCAGACAGCCTCATGAGGACCTACTGTGCTCCTGTAATAACCACAGCTGCCAGGTATGGAGCTTTTCCAGCTTACACTTTACCCTCTCCTGCCTCAAACAAGATGTCACCCTGGAGAGGATTTCCTCTACTTTTCTTTTTTGACCCCATCCCGCCCTTCCTTGCAGTCTCTGTTCTGCCCTCCCTCTTCCAGGAAGCCTTCCTTGACTACTGACTCTCATTCCCTGTCAACCACTCCACATGCTCCCCATAGAGGCTGGCCTCCCAGCCCAGAGTTCCACACAGTCCCCCTCCATTACCCACCTCCCCAGTAAAGACCATGGGCCTTCCAGATTGCAGCTCAAATAAGCCTGGACCCCGGGGATGCTTGCCTGGTTAGGGAAGGATGCCAGTCCTCCACCACACCCCCGGTGGGTGAGGGCCTGGAACAGGGTGGGGGCTGGGGAGAAGGAGGCCACCCTGCCAGAGTGGCAGCAGACAGGCCTGCTAAATCCTTGACCTGTGATTTAAGGGGTCAGACAGAGTTCAATAGAGCACTCCAGGCTGAGTCCCAGCTCATTCACACAGGTCAGGGGGATGAAGGCGGCATGGGGAGGGGGGCAGCCTCCTCCTCCAAGAGCCCCTGGGCTTCAGCCCTAGCCATAACCCTGAAAACCCACAACCCCACCCTCATCAGTGTAGAACCCCTCACTGGGGTTGGGGTGGGGAGAGGGGGGAGGTGGGAAAGCCAGGCAGCCAGCCATGACCTCCCACTCCACCACTCTTCCTGGCTTTGCAGCCCAGGGCGGGTGGTCCCAGTTCAATAAGCTCCCGGTTCCTCATCTGTAAAATGGCAACCCTAGGAATCAAAGGACCTACTCTCAGGCTTCTGGTGAGAATGAAGAGAAAATGCATGGGCGCTCTTAGCAAAGTACCTGGCATACAGGAAGGGTTCAACAAGGCTCCTGTCTGTATTAACTGCAGAGCCCTTCCTTAGGTCCGGAGACCCGGCAGCTTTGCCTGGCCTTTCCAGGTTGGCTCCAGCCTCTGCTCTTCCTCTTCCTTTGGAATTTCCCCCTTCCATCCCAGAGCTGACTACCGCAACTGGGCCCTGCTGGGGTATGGGGGGAGGGGGGGCTCGCACAGCGGCCGCGTCCCTGGACTCCCACTAGCAAAGTGAAGAGAGGTTTTCCTGGCCAGCCAGGCTCCTGTAGGAGGGCCAAACCCGCCGCCACCTAGCCCCCGGGTCTCACCCGCAGGCCACCACCCGGGTTCGCCCACTGGGCGTGTAATGCAAATGAGATGCAAAGCAGGCCGAGGCAGCCGTAGATTGGTTGACGCGGGAGACCTTGTCTGCCCAATCCCTGGCGGCCCCGCAGCCTGGGCTCCCCCCTCTTGCGGGGCCTGGTCCCGCCCATAAATCAGCTCCGTCAGCGTTAATGGCTCCTGACTAATTGCCTGGACTTGGGCTCCGGGCTCGGGTCGCCCACATTAAAATTCAATCAGGCCAAGCGCTGAGCTATTAAATATTCATTGGGAGAGCTTCCCGAAAACCGGACTGGGGGATGGGGTGGATTGGGTTGGAGGGACCACCGAATCCTCATCAAAAGAAGAGGCCCCGCTCCTCCCCAGCAGCCCCGTTTCCTACAACAGCCGTCTGATTTCCATTCTGCTGGACCTGGCTTCTCTCTGGAAGTCGCTGAGTACTGTCTGGAATCTTTTGGGAGCTTGAGCTCCCTGCAGAGTGAGATGTTAAGCCATGCTCCTGCCCTGACACCCCTCCATGCCTCACCTCATGGACCTCTGACCCAGTGCCCACTGTGGGCACCTATCTAGGCTGGAAACTTCGGTCCCACCAGGAGTGGAATAAGCTCAGGGCACAGATGGCTTCATCCTTGACAGAGGCCAGGAGAGGCCCCTAGGTCCCCGGCCCTGCTGTCCTGGCCAGGGGCTTTGATGGAACTACACTGGCCACATCTTCAGCATGGCTAGAGAGGACATCAGGCTGGCCACATGGGGCCTGTGCTGGAAGGAGGGGTCTGTGCAGTCCTCCTCCCCTCTCCCCTTCCCCCAGGAATGCAGCCTGTCTGAGCTCCTGGGCCCCTGGCCTGATGCTGAGCAGGCTGCCTGGAAGTTCTCAAGGAGGGTACCAAGGGGAGGGAGAGGGGCTGCGCCTGTGGGCCTGGGGGGGGGTGCATTGGGAGTGTCAGGGACTTAAGCAGGAGGTGCACACCTCCCCCCACCACTTACACACTAGGAAGGGCTATGAAGAGGGCTTAGCAGGTACAATGACAGCCTTGGCCCAAAGGCTGGGGTGACCCACTTAGATAAAGACCAAAAATTTTTCTAAGCCCTCCATGGTGTCTTGAGACATCTTTTCAAACAGCCCCAGTCCCTGGGTCAGGAGGTGTTTGGGTTGGGGAAAGGAGAAAGTATCCGGATATATGCGAGGAGAGGCCCCAGCCCCTCCCTCTGTTTTCACAGTGAATCCTCAGGAGCAAACCACCTGCTCACAGGGATCCAACCCTGCCCCTTGGACTGCTTCCCCCTCCAGGTGTCTGAAGTCAGTGCAAGAAGTTACCCCTGTGGGGCATGGGGCTGAGTCCTGAAGGGGTGGGGGTGGGGGGATTGACACCTGGGGGCCCGGGGCCCTTTGACCAATAGCTTAGTCCCACATCTCCTGTCCCCAGCTCTTTGCTCAGCCCCTCTCACATGGCCCAGCTGTCTTCTACCCACCAACCCTTCAGACTTTGGGGCCCCCGGAACCATCTCTCTCATGCACCATGTCCTTGTTCCCTTCCTGGTTACCCTGTGTGCCTGTCCTCCATGAAACCAAATAAACTCTATCCATTGTCCACCTGCCAAAATCCTTCTGCCTACCCCAGTCCCATGCCTGGAAAGAACATGGGCTTCAGAGTGGCCTGATCTGGTTAGACTTCCAGTTCTGCTATTTACCTGCCAGAAGGTCTTTAGCAAGCACCCAGGAACCTCTGAGACTCCCTTTCCTCCTCTCTAAAGTGGAGGTGATAATAATAACGTCACAGGATTGTTGTGAGGGCTAAACAGGCAATGGGTATGCTGTCATGTGAGCGCCCTTCTTCTGACCCGCAGGAGGCCCCCTGCTCCTCGTTTCTCTAGGTCCTCCCAAATCTCACTCATCTTTTAAGGCCCAACCTATGAGCCCTCTTCTGCAGAAAGCCCCCCAAAGAGCCGGACCCAGATGGTTCCTTGTCTTCCTTGCACCACCCTCAATGATGGCTTTCTTTCCCCAGCATTTGGCTCAATTTCCTTACATTTTTCCAGCTGCCCCATCTGAGGGCTAGACCAAGAGGGAGTGAGCAGGCCTTACACTCTGCCAGGCTCAAGTGCTCGACTGTAGGACTTCCCAGCCCCAGGCTGCCACCTAACCAAGGCCCAGAGCCAGTGCTTGTGGTCTGAGGGTGAGTCCCGTTCTACCACCAGCCTGGGAGCTCCCTGAGGTCAGGGCTCCTGCCTTTTCCTTCCTCCGGGTCTGCCCTGCTTGGTGCCCAAGAGAGGCCCTGCTTCACACAGAGACTGGCACTGCTGAATAGGCCAGTGGGGCAGGTGAGGGAGCATCCCAGGGTCCCAGAGCCACAGAGTGCCCCACAGATGCTGGCATAGAGGCCTGCAGGCTGAGGGCACCAGTTTCTACCAGGCCAGAAGCAGCTTAGGACTGTTTTGGAGAACTCTGAAAGGGGCCTCTTGTTCAACTATCTCTGAAGGCCTCAACCCTTGGTCCAGCGGAAAGTCTAAAATTCAGTGTTTGAGACCCCCTCTCCCTCAGGACTCTCCCAGCAAGAAATGGGGGCCAAGAAGAATGCCTTCTCCAGGAATCAGGCAGGCCCCATGGCTGGGTGCCTGGGTGGAAAATGTGCCTGGCAGTGATTAGGGAAGGGTTGGGCGGCCTCAGACTTCAGCAGGTCAGCAGTGACCCCAGTCAAGTGTCCAATTCCAAAGCCAAACGTCACAGGCAATCCAGGATTCCAGCTCACCCCACGTGTGGTTCCCATTAGGGGTAGCTGGGGTCTTCCTGAAGGCCAGGCTGATTCCTGAGTCCCTCTCCCAGCACAGGCCCCTCCCACTGCGGATGCTTTGGAATGCCGCACCCAGCCCTGTGGGGTGGCCGGCCAGCTCCCAACCTGGGCGATTTTCAGGGGCGTCCCACTTCAAATAGGCCTCCTCACCCACTAGATGGGGTTTGCAGTCCCTTAATGAGGACACAGGGGAAGGAGACAGAAACCTTTAACACCCAGGGAAGGCTAATCCCTGAAGACCCTACACTGCCTGGAGAACCTTCCCTCTTCTCCAGGTCAGCTGCCTTTGTCCAGGCAACTGTAACTGCCCCTGCTGGACTTCAGCTGCCAGGCCCTGCCCCCATGCTGCTCCTGAGTGGGTGCCCTAAAGCCCAGGCCTGTTATTCAAGTCATTCCCCTCCTTACCAAACTTCCAATCGCTTCCCAGGAACTCTGCAGTGGTCGCAGACTGGTGGTCTGGGGACCAAATCTGGGCCCCTGATATGTATGCGTTTGTGTGTATTTGGGGCGAACACAGGATGTTAAAGTTTTTAAAAATAGTTGTCAACATTTAAGAAACAGGAGGCAACACATGAGTCTGCATTTCTATTTTTTCTCGAAAAAATAGAACACTAATTCTGCATTCCTGCATGCAACCGGCTGGAGCTGAGTCAGGCTGTGGCCTTCAGGGGGTATCCCTGGGGCTCACACGTGCCCCATCGTCCCCACCAGTCCCTATTACTCCCAGGTCTGAGGCTCAGGTGAGTGAAGTGGCCTTCACGGCAAAGGTTAGCCACTGACCTTTTTATCTGACAACCTGCCAGCCTTACTCTTTCCAGGCCTTCCTTGTGCAGACATTTCAATTTGCTACAAGTTCAAGTCTAAACTACTTGGCCTGGTGTATGTGTCCCCTCATCCCCCCTGTACACACCTGTCTTTTTATCCTCGTCCATTCCTCCCCTCCAATGCTCTTGCTGCAGCCACATCAAACTTCTCACTCTTCCCAGACACGTCACGTACCTTCACACCCCCAAGTCTTTGCACATGCCATTCCTTTGGCCTGGTATGTCACTTCTCTTCTCCCCCTTGGCCTCTGGTGAACTTCGGTTCATCTTTCCAACCCCAGCCCCAAAGCCACTGCCTCGGTGGCATCCTCTTGACCCCTCCAGATGGCAGTAACTGCAGGTTCTCCAACGGTCCCTGTGATTCCAGAACTTCTCCCAGTGTCTCCTCCCTATAGTGAGAGCCCCTCCCAGGCAGGGGGCAGGCCTGCTTTCCCTTGGCATCCCCCAGGGCTCACCTATGTTGAGGAATCGGGGCACTGCCTGGTGGTGGTGATGGTTGGAGGACAGTGGCAAGGTGAGGAACCAGGGGACCTTGCCATGGGGAGGTGGGGAAGGGGCTTGGTCTGCCTGGGAGCCTAACCTTGTTCAGGATCACCTGTGCAGATTGTTTAGGCTCCCGGGGTGGGATGGGGGTTGGGGGAGACAAAGATGAAGCAAACCAACCTGTGAGCATTTAGGGGGGTGGATTCCTGTACTAGGGCAGTGGGATGCTCTCCTCTGGCCTGTGGGTATTCCAGTGAGTAGAGTATACTTTCAAAACAAGCACACAAACACAAAAAACAGGAGCAAAACCTCAGAGCTCAGGGTGCTGGGCAAAAGTGTTCTTATGAGAAAAAAATGAGGCAGATTATTTGAAACTCTGCTGGCCCTGGGGGGTGAGTCACAAAGACTTCTCTGCACCCTGAATGCTCCTGCTGCTGTTATCAGGGCTAGGATGGAGAGGTAGGACAGACGACATCCCCTCCTCCTGACGCTGATGTTGGCTGATGTTGGAGACCCCAGGAGATGGCCTAGAAACCAGCAAGGCTGCTCAGATGACCCTCCTGCCTGCCGCCCTAGACCAGCCTCCCTAGATTCCCTGCTGGGTGGCAGAGCCTTCCACAGGGATGGTCAACCCCTGTCACACACACCCCCCTCCCAGGGCTCCCCAAGACCAGGACCAGGGACAGGCCTGACACCGTTGGTCTCTCCAGGTAGCACTGCCTGTTGGTTATTCCTTCTTTGTCCCTGTGGAATCAGATCTTCAGGACACATCCAAGAAGGAGGTCCTGTGGTATCCCGGTTGTGTAGCCCAGGCTCGGAGTCGGGCATCACTTGCTCAAGATCCCCCAGTCTGTGAGAAGCTGGGCGGGATTTTCAGCCCAGAACTGAGCGAAGAAACACATCCGTCCTGTTCAGAGATGGATGCGTCAGTACCCCAAAGCCAGGGTTAGGCACGATCAGTGCGTACATCCTGCGCTTGGGGAGGACGGCCCCCAAGATCCTCCAGAAGTCCGGACTCCCCCGACTAGCACAACCAGAACCTTGGGATACGGGGCCTTGTAATGCTGGGCGATTCCAACCGGGAGCTACCCCCCATCCTACCTCCCCCCGCCCCAAAAAAAAAGAGGCTAGTGGAGGTGCTCTCAGTTCTCGCCAGCACTCGCGCCGTGGCGGGCTCGCGGGTCACCCCGGAGCTCCCCGCCCCTGGACTGGCGGGGTGCGCTTTAGAAGGGGGCGTTCAGAGCGCTGCGGCTAGAGGAGGCCGCGCTGGCCTCGGACCCTCCCCCAGGCTGGGGGAGGGGGAGGGGAGGAGAGAGCAGATGGCAGCAATTACAGCGCGGACCCTCCCCCCGCCGGTAGCCCGAGGCCGGAAGATCAGCTTCATTCGCTCACGCAGGCGGGAGGGGCGGCGGTGTCCCCGGCTCGGAGCTGGCGGGGTGGGAGCGGGGATGGGGGCGCAGGTCCGGGAGGGGGAATACTCCGGCGGCGTGCAGGGGCCCAAGCTTCTAGGGGAAAGGGTCTGAGGGCCAGGTTGGGACTCTTCCTTCTCCCGAGAAAGAGGCTGGGAGTTCCCATAGGAAAGGCCAGATCTCCCTCTTCTCCGCCCCCACCACGGAGGCCCCACCCTCGTCTCCGTCCCCAGAAAGTTTCAGGCCGGTGCCCCAACAGGCCCAGCGTCTGCAGGTTCTCAAAGCTCCCAAGATTTTCAGGTTGGGAGCTGTACGGTTGTGCAGGTTGTGCCCTAAACAAGGGCCGGGTGGAGGGGACGAATGGGGTTTGATATCCAATTGGTGGGCCGTGGCAGGTGCTGCCTCGTTCTGGAGGAAGAGGGACGCCTTTTCTGAGTCTCACAATCAGATTTGGACTGCTCCGATTTTGAGCTGCTTACTCTAGAGAGAAAGAGAGCAAACAGCCAGTGTTGGCCTCTGTGGGTCAGGGGTTGGGCCAAAGAAGGTACAGGGAAATTCTCTCTTCCCGAATTCCTCTCCCCACCTTCACCTCTGGTGTCTAATCCATTAACAAATCTTGTGCCTTATGCCTCTAAGTTATATCTTTTGAAATTTTTATTGAATTGTGATAATATATATATCACATAACATTTCCCATTTTAACCACTTTCAAATATATAATTCAGTGGTATTGATTACATTCACAATGTCTTGCTACCATCGCCACCATCCATTACCAAAACTTTCCCATCACCCCAAAAAGAAACTCTGTACCCATAAGCAATATCTAAGTTATATCTTGAATCAGCCCCTGTCTTCCACCAACCATCCAACCTCAATTACATCCTTGCACAACTGCAAAGTCTCTGTCTGCTTTCCAGGCTTCCCAACAATCAATTCTCCACACAGCAGCCAGAGGGACCTTTAAAAATGCAAATCAGAGCATGTCACTTCCTACTTAACAACCTCCCATGGCTTCCCTTGGAAGAAAGCCCCAACTTGCTGACCTCTCTCTCCTCCTACCATTCTCCCCTCTTCCCAGACCCTGCTCACACTAGCTGCCTTTCTGTTTCTTGAACTTGACAAGCTTTTCCCCTCCTCTAACCTTGCCCTTGCTAGTCCCTTTGCCTGGGACACTCTGTCCCTCTCCTTCACTGGGATGTCCCCTCCCCATCATCCCTGACCACCATATAAAGCAGCCCCACACCCTGCTCCACTCTGTCACAATACCTTCTATATTAATTCCACAGAACTTACCACATTCTATAATTATCTTACTTAATCACTTGGTTTGTGGTCTGTCTTACTTACCAGAATGTCAGCTTCGTGAGTGCAGGGACCTTGTCTTTCTTGTTGTCCACTAGCAAAATGCCTGGCACAAACCTGGGAGATGCATAAGGAATGAAGGAATCCCTGGAGAACCACCTGGATGCTGGCCTACTTGGCTGCCTCCAAGGCAGCTTCTCCCTCTAAGGGGCTGGCTGCTCTCACCTGCATCCACCTGTGTTCACCCAGATGCCACAGACACATGGGCAGGCCTGTGGCTGACAATACCATAATCTTAGCTGCAACTCTCAATGAGCACTTACTAAGTGCCAGGCAGGATTCTAAGCCCTTTACGTGGCTTCACTAGCTTCTTACAACTCCCTTCTGAAATGGGTGCCAACATTATCCTCGGTTTACAAGCAGAGACACACCAAATATACACGCAGCTCCACACCAGGACATACACAGGAACGCACATGCATTGTAAACACTGAATTCACTCATTATTACCATGGAACAGATAAATGGGCGGAGTAAGGAAATATACGTATGAGATGGGGCCATTGAATGACTACTGCAAGAGGGTGGGACAGGGCAGAAGGAGAACTCCAGAGAAGGGCCAGCATGGCAGGGGGAGGGCACAGGGCCAGTTTGGCCAAGGGGATGGAAAAGGAAGCTTGGGCCACAGCTCGTGGGTGCAATCGGGTGCAGCTATGGTGACGATGAAAGGACCTGGTTCCAGATTTAGCTCTGCCACCCACCACAGGAGTGATTGATCTTGGGCAAATCACCTACCCTCTTGGGGCCACATCGGCAAAATGGGGTGGGAGGAGGGGGTTGTAATCACAAGGCCAGCATCAGGATTAAATTTTAAAATGCCCATGAAAGTGCTTCATCAGCTGCAGAGGCCTTGCCGATGAAAGAGATCCGGGAAAGGTTGCAGGCTGTGAGCCAGGGAAGCTGGGGTAGGAGCTTTGCTTTGACCGCTCTGGAGTCACAGCCTTCTGCTGTGGGTTCCTCCAGGGAACCATTGCCTCCTCTGTACCTTGCCTGACACAAGGGACTGAGTGAGGGACTGGCCAGGGGAAGAATAAGAGGAGAATAAATATATTGGTGAATTAAAGATAGAGTGAATAAAGCAGGTACTAGAACACCTGCCTCTGAGCCTCAGTTTCCTCATCAATAAAAGGCAGTAGTAAGGCTTGGTCCATCTTTCTCTCTGGGCTCCGGTGTGGATCAGATGAGATGCCGCAGGTCTCCATCTGCAGAGGCTGCCCCTTGCTCTGCAGGGCCCTGGAAGGGAGTAGCGGAAGGGACCAGTGTGCCCCTCCCCCACATCCCTGTCCCCCAGAATTTATAGGTTCTTCATTGTCCTGCACAAAGGACTTCTTGGGGAGGGGAGGGATGGGTGGGCAAACTGGGGAATTAAAAAGTCAGAGGCTGAGTAACAGCCGGCCACACCCGAAGCCCCATAAATCTGCCTGGGTCCCCCATCCATCCGATGGACTTACTTCACCCCCACCCCAGCGGCTAGCAGGGTTCCTACTACTCTGATCTGCTCAGCCTCTGCTCAGCCCAGCTCAGGAGCCTCCTGGGGCCTCGCAGAGGTGGAGGGGGGTGCGGGGGGCATGAGTCAAGAGCAATCCTCTTGTTTGATCCCTCTGCTGGGCAGAGTCCTTCCTCCCATCTCGCTCTGTGTGTCCCCCAGGAATTCCCACTGCTTTTGGTTCTAAGCAGAAAAATGAGCTTTCTGCAGATATTCTGAGTCCCTTGGTGGGAGGGGGCTGGGAGGTGCAGACTCCAAGAAAATGGCATCCTTCCCCACTCTGTCCTCTCTGGTCGAGAGTGGGAGGCTGAGGGTAGAATTGGCAGATGGTGCAGTGTTAACAGATGACAGGGAAACAGAATTACTCAGCTGCTCTGTCCCTCCATCTTCCCTGTGGAAGGGAATGGCCTTCAAACTGGAAAGAGACAATGAACTCAAGTGGGAGGCTTGCGAGAAGGGGGAAAGAGAAAAGCTACAGGGGACAGGGAATGGGCACACAAAAGACCTGTTTGGAATCCCACCTCTGCCACTCACCAGCTGGGTCATCTCAAGCGGGTCAAATTAACCTCTCAGAGTCTCAGTTTTCTTATCTGTGAAATGGGCCAATGAAAAACCCTGCCTTGCCTTTCTCACTGGACTTTTGTGAAGATGATGTAGATTTCTGAGTTTGTAAAATAGGCTTTAAAATTTGTGAAGGTGTTTGAATCACCATAAGGTGTTAAATGATAACTGTGTCAACCCATTAGTTGTTCATGAGATTATTAAAATAAAAAAAAATAAAAAATAAACAGAATAGAGTAGAAAACATCACAATGCATCACATGGGAGGTCCCGGGTTCAGTTCCCAGTGCCTCCTTAAAACAACAACAACAACAAAAACCAAGCAAACAAATGAAAAACCTAACTCAGGAGAGCCAATGTGGCTTAGTGGTTGAGCACCGGCTTCCCACATACAAGGTACCAGGTTCAATCCCCGACCCTGGTATGTCAAAACAAACAAATAAACTTGGCGTTCAGTTTCCTGGGTCCAATGCAAATGTATTGATTGTGAGTAGTGGTCAAAAAAGTTTGAAACCATCTGCACAGAGGAAATTCTTTACTGGTATCTCCAGAAGAGAATGGTGGATGAATGGAAACTAACAAAATGAAACGTACCAGCCTAAAGGTAAAGGGCTGCGGAACCGCAGGCCGGGGAGACCTGACTCTGAGCAGCTCAGTGTACGGGAGGGTGGTGGGGAGGGACAGAGGGGCTAACTCAGGACTCACCTGACTGCCCTCTTTGCCCTGAGAGATGCCCTCGGTCTGGACTCTGAGGACGCTGTCCCCAAATGTGCACTGGGCAAGGCCACTGCTCCCTCAGCATGGCCCTGAGCCGAGGCATAGAGAAGGGGCTAGTCTGTGAAAACCTTGGACTCGTGGTCCTGGATCCCTCCCCCCAGGTCCACCAGGAGTGCAGAAGAATCAGCAATAGGTATGATGTCGTGGTGCTCAGGGCTGCCCTGCCTGAACTTCACCCATGACCCTCATCCCCACGCCCACCCCAGGGACCACAGCCCAGTGAGGGTGAGCTGTTCACAGGGGACCCTAAATCAATCCCAGACTTCCCCTGTTGGCCTTGAGTTACAGCCGCGGGTTTTGTGATGCAGATGATGGCTGGGGACTGGGGGGCATGACCTATTCCAGGTCACACAGGATCCCCAGAAGGGGCCGGAGCTGGGGTCAGAGGCCACCTCCCCTATTCTACCATCGGTATCTAGTCCTTAAACTGGGTGGGGCCATTTCCCCAGGGACTGCCCACCCCAGCTGTCTCTGCCACCAGAGAGGGCGTAGGGGACTGAGGAAAGGCAAAGGATGAGTCGACAGTACATTTGGTTCCCAAAGGGTGGCCTGGGCCTCACGCTCCAAACCAGACTTAGGAGTTTACCACGTGAGCTCCTTCTCTGTGGAGTTGCCGCTGTGCCCTTCCCAAACCTCCCCCCACCCCTCTCTTTTTTTAGGAAGTACCGGAGATTGAACCCAGGACCTCGTACATGGGAAGCAGGTGCTCAACCACTTGAGCTACACCCGTTCCCCTCCCCCTTCTCCTCTGATTGAATTCCATACATCATGACTCTGGCAGAACTCCACCCACAGGATTAGAAGGCTGGAGATATGGCTTGACGGTCAGAGAGGGACACAGAGACTCAAGCTGCTGTTCTGGACAACGCAGGTTAGCAGGTCTTAAGAGAAAGAGTTAGAGGGACAGAGAGATGGAGAGATCCAGAGAGTGAGATGAGAAAGCTCAAAAGTTAAAACGATGGAGAAAAGATGGAAACAGACAAAGAGGAGAATCAGCGGAAGACAATGAAGAGAGCAAGACAGAGGAGAAACTGGAGTGGCCAGCGAAGGAGCCTTCTGGTGAGCTCCCCTCGGACCCCTAAGGAGGGGAACCTATAAAATTCCTTTGCTGTTAACCCTTAGGACCCCCACATTGAGATCCCAGAAGGCCGTGACTGAAATGTACCTCTGTCACCCTGGATGTTTTCCATTATTTTACACATTAACCAGCAACCTCCACTCTCCCAGTATCTCTATCAACAAAGAAACACACAGGGAGGGTCAAGCCCTGGATTGGGGGATGGGGCGGAGCTTGGGAAGGGGCCAGCACAGAGTCTTTCTGAGGGGGGAGGCCTGGAGAGGGCACCCGGGCACAAGGCGTCACTGCAAGCGGAAGGTGAAAGAAACCTCATAAACCTTCTGGGTCCCCAGTCAGGTTGGCTAAGCTGATCCTGGCATTTGCTGAAATAACTCCTCTACTCTCGGTTTTGGGCCAGAAATGGAACCCCACCACCCTTCTCCTGTGCACCTTCCCTGCCAAAGCTCTACCCCTGTGCCTGACCCCAGAACCTTCCGCTATAGCCTCAACTCCCATATTCTCCCAGTTCCTGCCCATGGCTGCCACCTGCTGGCTAAAGGTGGCCCTGCGCCAGCAGGACTCGTGTGGAGGCTGGTGGTGATCCATCCTGGTCCAAAGGTAGCTTCTCTAGGGTTGAGGAGGACAATGTCAAAAGCAAAATGTGAAACCCCTTTTCACCTAGCTCATTGTCCTTGAGGCCTCTGAACACAGATTAAAGTCTTCCTGTCCCTCGACAGCCATTCCTGTATGGTGCTTCAGGCAAGAGGAGAAACCAGCAGTGTATTTACACACACTATGCTGAATGCAGGAGTCACAGAGAGGGCCCAGATGAGAGAGCCAGCCAAGGAAGAGATTAATGACAAACTAGTGTGAAATATGGAAGAGCCGAAATATGCACCTGACACAGAGTAGGTTGCAATGAATAGAGTCAATGAAGGAATAAATGAATGAACATACAGAAATAGCACTGAGGCGTGATGAATTCTGCCGAATTCTGCATGCAGGAGAGGATGGAGAGGAAGAGGAGAAAACAGTCAGGGAAAACTTTTGCATTTTTTCTTTTTTTCTTTTGTTGTTAAGGGATCATTTTTTTCGTGGAAGATTCAAACATTATACAAGTTTGAAAACCCAAAAAAAAGGAAAGTCTCCTTTCACCCTGCTCCTATTCTCCTAACCACTGTCAACATTTTAATGAGATTCCTTTTGTCCAATGTTTCTCAACCTTGGCTGCACATTAGAATCACATGGGGGAGGTTTTAAAAACCTGGTTGCCCAGTCCATGCCCCAGACCTCAGAATCTCTGGAGGTGGTTGCCAGGCATCACTATTTTTAGGAGTTCCTAAGTGATTACAATGTGCAGCCAATGTTGAGAACAACTGTTCTAGTCATTTACACACATGTAAATAGCCTATCTCAATCACAAACATATATACATATATATGCTACATTTGGCTCCCTCCCCCTCCCCCCAGTCAATAACACATCTTGGAGATAGCCCACATGGATCTTTTTTTTTTCTTAAGATTTATTTTATTTATTTATTTCTCCCCACCCCCTTGTTGTTTGCATTTGCTGTGTTTGTTTGTTGTGTGCTGGTCTTCTTTTTAGGAGGCACCGAGAACCAAACCTGGGACCTCCAATGTGGGAGGGAGGCACCTACTCCCTTGAGCCACCTCCGCTCCCTGTTTTGTTGTGTCTCTCATTATGTTTTCCTCGTGTCTCTTGTTGTGTCATCTTGTTGCGTCAGCTCTCTGTGCCTGCCCATCGCATCAGCTCGCTGTCTTGCTCACCTTTTTTAGGAGGCACTGGGAACTGAACCTGGGACCTCCTGTGTGGTAGGCAGGAACTCAATTGCTTGAGCCATATAGCTGTTTGGCAATTTGATGTAATTATGAATTCCAAAAATATAATTGGATCATGCTTGTAAACTGATCTGTTAATCTGGGCATGATTAAGTTATGGTTAGGGCCACGTCAGTAGGGCATTGAGCCCCACCCCTTGGTGGGTGGGAGAATTGAATATAAAAGGCAAGGCAAAGGACAGAGGGAGCAGTTTTTGAGAAGCAGTTTTGATGCTGGAGTTTTGACGTTGGAGAGAAGGCTCCAGGAGAAGAGAAGCGAGCCGTTTGCCTGATAGTCTACAGCTGACCTTGTGGAGGAAACAGAGGAGCTAAGCCCCAGAGAAAAATGCAGCCCCAGGAGGAGAGGAACCCAAGAAGCCTGAACACTGGCAAATGTTGGCAGCTGTCTTGCTCCAACACATGGCAATGGACTTTGGTGAGAGAAGAAACTTAAGCTTTATGATCTGGTAACTGTGGACTTCTACCCCAAATAAATGCCCTATATAAAGACCAACCAATCTCTGGTATATTGCATTAGCACCCCTTTGGCTGACTAATACAAGCCACATCTGCTTCCCTTTTTCTTTTTTTTAATGGTGACATAACACATGTTCCATACTTTCTCTAACCCTTCCCCTATTGATGAACAATTAGGTTGCTTCTAATTTTTTATTTTTATTTTTCTACTATTATAAACAATGCTTCAAGGTATATATAGTACATCTTTGCTCACATGTACAAGCATTGTTTTGGGAAAGATTCCAGAATTTCTGGGTCAATGTGTATGTGCATTTTTTGTATTGTTACTGTCAAATGCTTTCCAAAACTACTTCACTAATTTACATTCCCTCAACAGTGTAAGCACTTAATATTATTAACGTTTTAGTTTTGCTAAGCTGATGGGCCAAATGTAATATTTCATTACATTTCAGTTGGCTTTTTCCTGTTTACTTGTGAGGTAAGCATCTTTTCATTTATTTATTGGCCATTTGTATCTCTTCTATGAATTATTTACCCATGTTTTTTGCCCATTTTCTTATTGGGTTGTTTTTTAATTATTTAGGATTAGACGAAATTCTATTTCCAATAATGTGATGGACAAATCTTTCTGAGTAAAACAAGTGTATATACTGATTAAAATATAAATGTGAATTATTTTTTAAAAAACTAGAAGAGCTAGCCAGATTGCAATAATTTGTTAGGTTAATATAGAAAATATAGAAGGGAAATGTACTATCCGCATGATTTTTCTGTAAACTTACAACTGCTCTAATAAAAAAAAAAAACCTGGGAAAAGATGTAAGGGAAGGCAGGAACTCAGGGAAACAGAACAAGGAAGCTCTTTTTGTCTGAGGGTATTTGTTGAACCAGGCAAACCTGAGTTTCAATTTCTACAGCCTTTATCTTTGACAGAATCAAAGTGAGAAGTGTAATAAGAGATTTTCCTAAAAATCTGGGACTCCAAAGAGGTACACCCTCAATGTAAAACTGGACCTGAAAAAAAAATCCAGCCCAC
>JAQZBX010026887.1:0-12122 GCA_029593785.1 Cabassous unicinctus
GCAATGGGGTTAATAACCTGCAGAAGGAGACGCTGTGGGTTTTGTTCAACTGGTATATAGATTTTAAAAATAGCTCTTGAATTTCGACACGTGTGCCGCACACACGGAGCCCTTCGCACGTGTCACCATGTGGAGCTGCAGAGTGACAGGTGGCCTGCAGGCAAGGGGCCTGATGCCCACTGCCAGCTCGGAGCAGCGTCTTGGGTCTGGGGGCCATGTCTAGAGGCTGTCACTTCGCTGGGCTGCGGCTGCAGCAGGTAGCTAGCCCAGATCATCCCTGGAACACGGGTCGCTGTCAAGAAGGTTCATTTGCGCCCTTGGCATCTTCAGCTTTTGCCGGACAAGGCCAGGGTCAGAAACACGCAGGAGAGACCAGCACTTGCGCGTAGACCACCCCCCACCGGGGAGGCTGCGTCGCAGGGATTTGTTGGAGAGACTCAGCCTCCAGCCGTGACTTGCAGTCTGGGCAGGCACAGGTGATGAGGTCCAAGGCAGAGCAGCCCCCAGAAGGGCTGCGTCGTGGGGCTGACTGCTGGCAGGAGAGGACCAGGGCTTAGAAGGAAGAAATTAAAGACAGGGACACTTGGCACAGCCTGGGAGCTAGGGGAGGGGTCAGGAGGTTGAAGGGTCCTGGAGTCCAGATGGCCAGCAGGCGGCCGCCCCCTCCTCGCAGCCGTGTGGTTTTGGGCGAGATGCTCCCTCCCTGGGACAAGGGAATTAGTAGAAGCCCCACCTCAGAAGGTTCGTTAGAGGACAGGAACCTGCAAAAGAGTTAGCAGCGAGAGTCTGGAGTGAGAAGCGGGAGGTGATGGTGGGAGCTTTAGGACTGCCCGTTTGTAGGGGAGGTCCAGCCGTCGCCAGCAGGGGGGAGTGGGCCGCAGCCCGAGGCCCAGCCCGTCAGAGGACCGGCCTGGTGGACCAGGTGGGCCCCGATACACCGTGGTTTTGAGGCACACGCCCGGTGACCCCAGAGGGGCCGTGGGGTGCAAGCTGACTCAGTCATCACTCTGTTGAGCTTGTGCTGTTTGAATATCATTATTTAAGGGGAGATTTCCAAGGAAATAATTACGTGGTTTTCAGTGTTCCACTCCGCCCAGACTTCCCCTGGCTGCCACTCCATGTAAGCAAGGACAAATGGCGGCTCCGCAGTCCTGCAGGAAGCCCTTGGCACGTGGTTCTGTCCTTTCTAGCATATTTCTGCCATTGTTTTGCCTTATTGCTCAACATACTTTCTCATGCTTGGATCAAATTATACAATTTTAGTCAGTGCCCAGGGACTAAAAGCCTAATAGAAATTTCAATGCAGTCTATAAATGTCGATTTCTTACCAAGTGCCGAGGCCCGAGGCTTCCTGCACCAAGGTCTCTCCACTGCCTTCCGCCTGCAAGAGTGTGTTAAATTCTCATGCTTTCCAGCTGCTCTGCTAGGTCTTGGGAACACAGCGGTGAGCACCCTGTAGCCGTGCAGCCCTGGAGGACAGACAGCAGGCAGCTGCCGGACCGTGTGCTGCGTGGGAGGCCGTGGGCGCTGGGCTCCGGGAAGGCTCCCTGGAGAGGAGCGTCTCCAGACCCCAGGCCGCGCCTCGTAGAGGCCTCTGCCCCCTCTGCAGCTTGGTGCCGCCGGTCTTTTCCGTGCACTGCGTCTCGCCTGGTCATTGCCCCCTTCCTGTGTCTTGCCTGTTTAGTCATTCTCACCTTTTTCAGTTTTGGTAAAATTGAGTGGCTGGGGGGATGGGGCAGTTACTGCTTGTGAGCAATTATGGGCAAAGAACTGAAGAATCGCTCCACATTTTCAACGATGATTGTGTTTAGGACAATAAGTGTTTTCATGGGTTGTTAAGGACATGTCTGGTGAATTAAAATGAAGGACATTTAAAACATACACTTTTCATAGCAACTCTCACAGTGTATATGCCTAACATTTTAACTTTATATCGGAAGGATAATGGTTTCTCATTGTATTGATGACTTGGGGTTTGGGGGCCAAGGTGAGCTCTCTGAACCTTGGACTCTGTTGAATTTTATAGAATGAGTGAAAAATTCAGATGTTAGTGTTTTGAATTTGTATACAGCCCTTTGGGGCTTAATAGGGAAAATGTGGGTGATGTAGAGGTGCTGCCGTATCATTAGAGGATTATATCTTTTTAACAGATCTCAAAATTTTACCGCGCAAGATTCTTAATTCTCTTGGTTCTCTGCATAACACTTCTGGCCTTGGGTCTGTTTCAGCCTTTTTGGACAGATGCGCCTGCAGTTTTTAGGGACACAGCCACCCCACCCTGTGTCCCAGGTACAAGGGTTGTATTTAGATTCAGCGCTTTCATTTTACCTCTTCAGACTCTGGAAGATGCTGGAAAGTACCACCCCCAGTTTTCTGCCCTGGGGGACCTGGTCCTAATAGGTTTCCTGTTTGTACTCCCTTGAGGTTTTTGTCTGTTTGCTTTTCCTGAGGAAAAAAACCTGTCTGCTAGGGGGGAGATTGGCTTCAGTTGATGTTGTGTACGTGTGAATTTGCCGTGCATACAATACACATAATCTTATGTAAAATACTGCTTTCTAATTAACCCCTGGTAATATTTAGGTGATTCTGGCCAGTTAAGAAAGGACAAGAAAATACTTCTAATTCTTTATTTCCAGTCAACAGAAAATTTGATAGGACAGTTTAAGAAAATAAGAAAGTAGACCAAAATTTCAGACATACATTCTAAATTATTGAGTCTAACAATATGTATTTTTTAAAAGGGTAGAGGTTCCTATGATATATATGTGTATTGAATACATATCTTTAAATGAAAATTGCTCCACAAAGATCTATTTGTGGAAAATAAATTGGTCATCACACCGGATTTTTAAAAACTGACCGAGTTCTATGCCATGGTTCTTCTGTGTCCCAGTTCTGGAATTGCAGTAGTGTGTGTACCAGTTTGGAACCAAATCTGACTGCTCTATAGAAGAAGAAAAATACATTTTAAATAGAAAAATTTTGCTTTGCATTCTAATTGCAAAGTAATACATACTCATTGTAGAAAAATAATAAAATACAGAAAGGCAATAAAGGAAAATAAAGATCATCCTTAAACCCCTCCCCCACCTCTGGGCTTATTTCCTCCCAGTTTTTTGTCCCTGCACATACATTCATTCAACAAAAGTACCTCCTAAGTGCTCTGCTGGCCTCTGGGGATTCTCCAGTGAGCAGAAGCACAGATTGCCTGCCCTCCTGGGGTTGAGATTCTGTACATGTCCACTCTTGCCTGTCCGATGAGCTTGCTTGTTTTCCTTCACACTCTACAAGGAACGTTTTTGCATGACTAAAATATTTTCCACTGTTGTGACATTTCCATATTTGTCTGTCTTGTGAATATACCACAGTTTACTTAACTGTCCTCTAATTTGAGCTATTTAGGCTTTTTCCAATTTTCCTCCTTCTTCACTACTTAGTACCTGGAGGTAGATGATCGCATATGAGTTTGCCAGGTTGGAAAATAGGAATGATTTTAAGACTCCTTAAAAATCACCATCTGGAAATAGTCTATAGTTTGCACTCCTACCAGCAGCATATCTGGTATTTATTATTGGCGGGAGAAGGGAGTAGTCTCATAGTGCATTTTATTTTGTATTTCTTTGATTGTAAGACAATATATTTTCATATCTTTATTTCTGTGACTCATCTCTTAATGTCATTTGCCCACTTTTCTTTCTAAATTAGCTTTTTTCTTATTTATTTATTAGCACTCTTTATATATTGAGCCATTTAGTCCATTATCATGTATGTGGCAAATTTTTCCGAGCTGGAGGACCTGTATTTTCTCCAAGTAAATCAGGAGGGAAATGAGGAGGCCCTTTTGCTGGGGATGAGAGCTGGAGTTTACAGGGCTTCCTGCAGGCTACAGCAGGGCAACTCCATTTGCGGTAGCAACCTACACAAGCAGCAGTGTCCTTGACATACATTTACTCTGCAGATGGAGCTGCCTCAGCACTGTCTTCACTCCCTGCCAAAGGCCCACGCGCATGGGGGTGAACCCTGGGGCAGTGAGGTGGTACCTGCCACCTCGAGGTGCTGGGCTCCGTGGCTGAGTGTGGATGGGCGGAATCCCGACACCTGCCTTTCTGAGCAGTGATGGTAACCATCAGAGAAACAGATAAATCTCAGTAATTTCAATATGTCAGTTTTGCCATTTAATAAATGGGTATTTTTAATTTCATTTGCTTTTAAACTAGCTTCAATAATTTCGAGAGTAAGTCATTCAAAAATTAATTCTCAGGAGGGAGGAAAACTGCAACACAAGAACAGATTGCACGATTTATGAGCATTACCTTGAGGCTCCCTCTGCCTGCGTCTCCATTAAAAGTCTGATTTGTACACATCTGTAAAACAGCAGTAAAAGATTTGACCTGGGCTAAAGTTTTGCATTTTTCTTAACCTCCTGAGATTCCAATTTCATTTTATTCTTAACGTTTCTTTCTCAAAGAGCATAACATATATTGGTGTTTTTTTGTGGGTTTTTTTTGATGTTTTATATCATTAGGCAACATGGCTAATGAGGTCAAGTGTCTTTTCATGTGCTTTTTTGACCATTGTATATCTTTTTTGCAGAAGTGTCTATTCAAGTCTTTTGCCTTTTTGCTGTTGAATTGTAGGAGGTCTTCTGTTTCCTTAGTGATCTTTTGTCGAGATGGTCTATCCATTATTAAAAGTGGTACATTGAAGTCTCCTGTCATTAATGTAGAACCATCTATTTTTTTCCCCTTCAAATCTGTGAATATTTGCTTCATATATCTTGGGGCTCTTTCGTTAGGTGCATATACATTTATAATTCTTGTTGAACTGACCCTTTTGTTACTGTATAGTGTCCTCCTTTGTCCTTTGTAACAGTTTTGACTTAGTCTATTTTATCTGACACTGGTATTAGCTACCCTAGCTCTCTTGTGGTTACTATTTGCTGAATATTTTTCTCTTCTTCTACTTTCACCCTACTTGTGTCTTTGAATTTAAGGTGAATCTCTTGTAAACAGCATATAGCTGGGTAGTTGGGTTATGCTTTTTTTTTAATCCATTCTGCCGATATCTGCTGTTGACTGCAGAGTTTAATTCATTTACATTTAAAGTCACTATTGATAATGCAGGACATTGTTTTGCCATTTTGCTGTTTGGTTTTTATAAGTCTTATACCTTTTCTGTCTCTCAATTCTTCCATTAACTCCCTACTTTCATATTTATTTGATTTTTTTTTTTGTAGTGAATCACTGTAAATCCCTTCTTATTTCCTTCTGTGTATATTTTTCAAATAATTTATTTCTCCTTACCATGCGGCTTAAATTTAACACCATAAATCTAAAGCAAACATGTTTGATTTGATACCAACTTAACTTCAGTGGCACACACAAACTATGTTCCTATGCCCCTGTATTCCCCTAGCTTTTTGTTGTACTTTAAAAAAGTATATCTTTATACATTGTATGTCCAAAACTATAGATTTATTACTACTTTTAATGCCTTTGTGCTTTAGAACCTATAAGAAGGAGAAGGTGGAGTTACATACCAAAAATGTCCATACAATGCAATAGTACTGGCTTTATACTTAAACCATGTGGTTAGCTTTACCAGAGGTCTTTATTTCTTTATGCAGCTTTAGTCTACTGTCTAGTGATTTTTTCTTTCAGTCTGAAGAGCTTTATTTATTTATTTATAATTTTTATTTTTTAAAGAACCTTGTATTACATAAATGTTACATAAAAAATATAGGGGGTTCCCATATGCCCCGCCCCCACCACACTTTCCCACATTAACAACATCCCTCATTAGTGTAGTACATTTGTTACAATTGATGAGCACATATTGAAGCATTGCTACTAACCTTTAACATTGCTGTAGGGCTGGTCTAGTGGTTACATACTCCCTTGGCTTTTGTTTTTCTGGATTGTCTTCTTATCTCCCTCGTTTTTGAAAGAGTCTTGCCAGATATAAAATTTTTGGATAGCAATTCCTTTCTTTCAGGATTTTAATTAATCTTATTGAAGCTCCCATGTACGGAACCTGTTTCTTTTCTCTTGCAGCTTTCAGAAGTCTGTCTTGACTTTGGCATTTGACAGTATGATAATGTGTCGGGTGGTGTTTCTCTTGAAGTTTATACATTTTGGGTTTATTGGGCTTCTCAAATGTATATATTCATATCTTTCATTAAATTTGGGAAGTTTTTTGCCAATATTTCTTTGAATATTCCTTCTGCCCCCTTTTCTCTTCCCTTTCTGCAACACTGGTAGTGTATATTGATATGCTTGATGGCGTCCCACAGGTCTTGTAGGTTGTGTTCATTTTTTGTCATTCTTTTTCCTTTCTGCTCCTCAGCCTGAGCCACTTCAATTGTCTTGAATTCACTGATCCTTCTTCTGCGAGCTCCCATCTAATATTGAAACCCTCTTGTGAATTTTTCATTTCATTTATTTTGGTCTTCAACTCCAGTATTTCTGTTGGGCTCCTTTTTGTAATTTATATCCCATTATTGAGATTCTTACTTTGTTCATTTATTGTTTTCCAGTATCCTCTAGTTCTTTCTCCATGTTTTCCTTTAGCTCTTTGAGGTCATGAAGATTATTTTTTTAAATGTCTTTGCCTGGTATGTACAAAGTCAGGTATTCTTTGTTGATGGTTTCTGAAGTTTTATCTTGCTCCTTTGGATGCGCCATTTTCTGTTCCTTTGTCTTATAATCTTCTGTTGTACACTGTACATTTTAATATTTTAGTGTGTTAACTCTGGAATTTAGTCCCTGATTTGATCATTACTTCATTTTGTATCCTGTTAGTGATATAACCAGTATTTCCTTGAGGAGCTACAAAATCAAACCAATGCAGAAAACACTTTTCACAGTCTTTGCAAATTAGCTGCATGCTGGCTGATGTCCTGCTTCAGAGTTTAGCCCTCCTGCTAAGATGACAAGCCTGAAGCAAAAACACAGAGTCCTTTCCATCTTTTGTGAGTGTGTGTCTTGTCCTCTGCATGTCCTTGTGGCCTTAAGAATTCAATCCCTGTTTATGGAGATCAGCATGCCCTCCGTTTCCCTATGAAATAGCTCTTCTTGAAGCTGATAATCTTTTGCTTCAGGCTGCTTAAATTTGATTGTTTCTTAACCTGCCTTAGATGTCTCTAAGCTGCTTCTGTCTTCAGGGCAAGGCCTGGGAGGGTGAACCAGAGAGGAGTCTCCTGGTTCAGGCTTTCAGGCTGCCACCCCATAGACTGGCATTGACATACAGGCACCCCAGTATGTGCTCCCTCCACAACAGTGCCAAGGACCCTGTGGGAGCATAGGCTGGTTTCACAGTGTACTATTGAGGGGGTGAGGGATGGGCCAGCAAGGGCACCACCTGCTTATCCTACCATTTTTTAAATTACTTTTTTATAAGCAGTTTTATTGAGATATATCCACACTCCCTACAATCCATCCAAAGTGTCCAGTGGCCCTCAGTATAATCAGAGTTGTGCATTCATCACCACAATCAATTTTAGAACATTTTTATTACTCTTAAAAAGAAAAACCACATACCCTTTATATCCCATTATTGTTGACACTGTGCATTGGCGTGATATTTTTGTTACAGTTGATGAATGAATATTGAAACATAACTGTTAACTATTGTCCATAGTTTGCATTAGGTGTATTTTCCCCATATACCACCCTTTTATTAATACCTTTTATTAATTTAATGACGTATATTTGTTATAATTCATGAAAGAACATTCCTATGTTTGTACTATTAACTAACCACAGTCATTGTCTACAACAAGTTTCACTGTGTTATACAGTCCCATGTTTCATCTTCTGGCTCTCCTTCCCCTTTCGACCACATTCACACACAATTTAGCGCTACTATATTCAAAATAACGTGGCATTTGTGAATAATGCTGCTATGAACATTGGTATGCAAAATCCCTGTTTGTGTCCCTGCTTTCAGATCTTCTAGGTATGTATCTAGCAGTGGAATTGCTGGATCGTATGGCAATTCTATACTTAGCTTCCTGAGTATTTCCTGAGGAAATGCCAAACTGTCTTCCACAATGGCTGAGCCATTCTACTTTCCCACTAGCAGTGACAGTGTTCCTGTTTCTCTGCATCCTCTCCGAAGCCTGTGTTTCATGTTTTTTTTAATAGTGGCCATTCTAGAAGGTATGAAATGTTATCTCATTGTGGTTTTAATTTCCATTTCTACTAATAGCTAATGATGATGAACATCTTTTCATGTGCTTTATAGCCATTTGTATATCTTCTTTGGAAAAATGTCTATTCAAGTCTTTGGCCCATTTTTTAATTGTATTGTTTGTCTTTTTATTGTTGAGTTTTAGGTTTTCTTTATATATTCTGTATGTTAAACCTATATTGAATATGTGGTATACAAATATTTTCTCCCATTGAGTAGGCTGCCTTTTCACTTTTTTAAAAAAAAGCCCTTCAAAGGACAAAAGTTTTCAATTTTGAGGAGGTCCCGTTTATCTATTTTTTCTTTCATTGTTTGTAGTTTGGGTATAAAGCCTAAGAAACCACTACCTACCCCAAAACCTTGAAGATACTTCTCTACATTCTTATAATTGGTCTTTGATCAATTTTGAGTTAAGGTATATCATAAGGTATGATATAAGGGTCCTCTTTCATTCTTTTGTATATGTATATCCAGTTCTCCCAACACCATTTGTTGAAGAGACTATTCTGTCCCAGTTGAGTGGATTTGGCAGCCTTGTCATTTCAATTGACCAGGGAAGCACATGTGGCTCAATAGTTGAGTGCCCGCCTCCCACATGGGAGGTCTCGGGTTCAATTCCCGGTGCCTCCTAAAGAAGACAAACAACGAGCAGACAATGAGCAAAAGCAATGAGCAGGCAGACAAGGGAGCCATTGGGGTGGGGTGGGGGGCGGTTAAAAAAAAATTCAATTGACCGTAGAAGTGAGGGTCTATTTCTGAACTCTCAATTTGATTCCATTGGTCTATACACCTGTCTTCATGCCAGTACTATGTTGTTTGGACCACTATAGTTTTGTAAGATGCTTTAACGTCAGGAAGTGTGAGTACTCCAACTTCGTTCTTTTTCAAGATATTTTTGGCTATTCAGAGACACTTTCCCTTCCAAATAAATTTTGATAATTGACTTTTCCATTTCTGCAAAGTAGGCTGTTGGAATTTTGACTGGTATTGCATTGAATCTATAATCAATTTAGGTAGGATTGACATCTTAATGATATTTATTCTTCTAATCCATGAAGACAAAATGGATTTATTTATTAAGGTTGTCTTTGATTTCTTTTAGTAGTGTTTTGTAGTTTTCTGTATAGAGGTCCGTTACCTCCTTGGTTAAATGTATTCCTAGAGATTTTATTCTTTTAGTTCCTATGTAAATGGAATTTTATTCCTGAGTTCCTCCTCAGATTGCTCATTACTATTTATAGAAACACTTCTGATTTTTGCATGTTGATCTTGTATCCTGCCACTTTGTTGAACTCATTTATTAGCTCTAGTAGCTTTGTTGTAGATTTTTTGGGATTTTTCTATATATAAAATCATGTCATCTGAAAATAGTGAAAATTTTACTTCTTCCTTTGCCATTTGGATGCTGTTTTAGTTTGCTTAAAAGCTTCTGGGAGAAATATACCAAAAATGGGTTGTCTTTTACAATGGGGATTTATTAGGTTAAAAGGTTACAGTTCTGAGACTCAGAAAATGTCCAAATCAAGGCATCATCAGAGATGCTGTCTCACTGAAGGTCGGCTGCTGGCGATCCTGGACTCCTGCCACATGGGAAGGGCACAGTGGCAGCTCTGCTGGTTTCTGCCTTCTCCTCCAGGCTCACTTTCTTCCTGAGCTCAGCTGTGGATGATCAGGCACATGGCAGGGTCCGCTAGCTCTCCCCCTCTCCTCCAGGCACCGTTGCTTCAGCTTTGGGCTGCTCCATATGTGGCTTTTCTCTCTCCCAGGTTCATCAACATCTGGAGACTTCTCTCTGTCACTGCAGCTTTACCTGTGTCTGTGGCTTTTAAGTCCTCCATTTATAAAGGATTCCAGTTATAGGATTTAAGTCCCACCCTGGGTCCTACAATCTAATCAAAGGCCCTTAACTGAAGTGATCTAATCAAAGTGGCCAATCAAAAGGTCTCAACTGAATCTAATTAAAAGATCCCATCTACAATGGTTGTACAGGCACAGGAATGGGTTCACTTTAAGAACAGGATTTTCTGGGGTCCAGAAAAGACTCAAACCAGCACCAATGGCTTTTATTTCTTTTTCTTGTCTAACTGCTCTAGCTAGAACTTCTAGCATAATAATGAATAACAGTGGTGACAGTGGGCACCCTTTTCTTGTTCCAGATCTTAGAGAGAAAGCTCTCAGACTTTCACCATTAAGTATGATGTTAGCTATGGGTTTTTCATATATGCCATACATCATGTTGAAGAAGTTTCCTTCTAATCCTATTTTTCTCGTGTTTTTATCTGTCAAGAAAGGATGCTGGATTTTCTCAGATTCCTTTTGTGTGTCAGTTGAGATGGTCATGATTTTGTTTTTGTTTATTTTCTCCTTAAACTTGTCAATGTTGTGTGTTACATTAATTGATTTTCTTGTGTTGAACTGCCTTGCATACTTGGGATAAATCATACTTGATCAAGGTGTATAATTATTTTAATGTGCTGATGGATTCAATTTGCAACTATTTTTTGAGGATTTTTTGCATCTATATTCATTAGAGACATTGGTCTATAATTTTCTTATAGTATCTGTATCTGATTTTGGCATTGGGGCAATGTTGACTTCATAGGATGAGTTAGGTAGTGTTCCCTCCTCTTCAAATTTTTTAATAGTTTGAGCAGAATTGGTGTTAATACTTCTCAAAATGATTGGTAGAATTCATCTGTGAAGCCATCTGGTCCTAGGGTTTTGTTTGTCAGGAGGTCTTGATGATGGCTAATTCAATCTCTTTACTTTTAATGGTCTATTGAGTTCTTATTTCTTTTAGAGTCAGTGTAGATTCTTGTATTGCTAGGAATTTGGCCATTTCATCTAGGTTGTCTAATTTGATGGTATACCGTTGTTCATTACGATCTTTTTTTATGTCTGTAGGATCAGTAGTGTGATGGTTAGGCTAATGTGTCAACTCAGCCAGGTAACTGTGCCCAGTTGTTTGGTCAAGAAAGCACTGGGCTAATTGTAATACAAGGACATTTATGAACTTTAGTCATCAGTGAGTTTACCGCATAGATGGCTGGTTACATATACCATCAACCACGGAGATTGCCGTCAGCAGTGAATGACACTTTATCCAATCAGGTGAATGCCTTAAAAGGGGAAGTGATTTCAGCATTCAGAGAGAATTTCCCAGCTCGTCTTTGGACAGCCCAACGTCTCTTGGGAACTCATCAAGGACCTTCATTGGACTTTTCATCAGAGCCCCTGGTTTGCAGCCTGCCTGCGGAACCTGGACTTGTGCATCCCCACGGTCCTGTGAGACAATTTTATAAAATCTCATACTATTTACAGGTATCTCTGTTGATTCTGCTTCCCTAGAGAACTCTTGACTAATACAGGTTGGTACCAGGAGTGGTTCTTAAGGAACAGAATCTTAAACATGGGATTTCTGAAGTAGTTCTGGGACTTTTGTAATAGGCTCTCTACTCTAATTGGACTCAAGGGTTCTAATTACTCCCTTTCCAATAATGAAGAGGCCACTAGCAGTTCATGGCATGAGTTGGCAATGGAGATACACAAAATGTCGTCACTGGATTCCCCTACTTCTTCGCTTATAAGAGGCAAGAATCTGGGCAAGAGTTTTTAAACACCTTAACAGAGTTTTGTGGAGTCAAAAGGTACAGTAATGTTGGGTGGCTCCTCCTAGATATCCTGGATACGGTTACAGAAGAAAGAGATGAGCTAAAGGCTTCCAATTTGAAACTTAAATGCTGCATGAATGATATGAAAGTTTCTATGTGTGCTCTGAAAGAAAATCTTGTCTTCTGCAGCCACAGGCTTGAGATATCTGAGACTCAAACTCAGACTCTCATTGTATGAGTAGCAGTTACGAAGGAAACTAAAATCTCAACCTTGCAGGGCATCTGCTGTTAAAGTGAAGGCATTGATTGGAAAGGAGTGGA
>JAQZBX010026887.1:12222-28775 GCA_029593785.1 Cabassous unicinctus
AACAATTTATTGAAGTATGTCATTCATGCATGAACATACATAAACAATAAGTGTTCAGTAAACATTGTGAACTTACAAAACAAACATGCATAACATCATACAAGGCTCCCACACATTTGTTAACAAATTATGAAAGAGCATCATCAAAGTATTGCTCCTAACTACAGTCCATATCTTACTCCCCTATGCTTTTTTACCCCCACCCCGTTCTTGCTGTTTTTGTGTCCATTCGCTGGGCAATTCTCTGTGTCCGTTTCCTGCCCTCTCTGCTCATCCTTCTCCCCACCACCGCTCGTAGACTTATTACTAGACTAAAATCACAGCAAGCCCACAAAGGCGAAATACAAAGTGTGACCCATGAGGAAGTACATGATACTCTGAAAGAACTGCATGAGTTTTCCAACTTACACAGAAATCAGGGGAATGTGTGTGGGAATGGATACTAAGGGTATGGGATAATGGTGGAAGGAATATAAAGTTGGATCAGGCTGAATTTATTGATGTGGGCCCACTAAGCAGAAATTCTGGATTCAACGCTGTAGCTTGAGGGGTTAGAAAGGGCTCTAATGGTTTGTTTGAAACATGGACCAAAAGATGGCCTAGCATGTCTGAGGTTGAGATGCCTGGTTTTCCCTGGTATACAGTAGATGAGGAAATTCAAAGGCTTAGAGAGATTGGAATGCTAGAATGGATTTACCATTTGAGACCTGCCCACCCACCCCAGGAATGTCCAGAGGACACACCTTTAACCAGGACTGTGAGGAATAAATTTGTTAGACTAACTCCATCTTCCCTGAAGAGCTCTGTAGTTGCTTTTCTCTATAGTGCAGATATTACTATGGGAACTGCTGTCATAGAATTGGAATCCTTAAACATTATGGGGATGTTAATTGCCAAAGACAAAGTGGGCGTGGCTACCGCAATGAAAGGCAGATTCAAAGCAGCACACACAATAGTCTGAGTCGCATGGAGTTATGGCATTGGCTCATAGATCATGGGGTATCTAGAAGTGAAATACATGGGCAGTCTACTAAATTCCTACTTGATCTGTATAAGCAGAAGAGTTTTAGGTGGAGTGAACGAAATCCTAACTCGAATTACAGGCGCAGAGAATCACGGCCCTTAATCAATTTCCAGATTTGAGACAGTTTACAGACCCAGAGCCCCTTGAATGAGGAGAAGACCAGGTGCCCTTGGGGAAGGATCCTGTTAAACTGCCAAAAATTTATACTGTTAATCTTCCTCCCACCTTTCCCCAAGGAGAACTACGGCCTTTTGCCAGAGTAACTGTGCATTGGGGAAAAGGAAATGATCAGACATTTCGGGGATTATTAGACACTGGCTCAGAAGTGACATTAATTCCAGGAGATCCAAAACGTCACTGTGATCCACCAGTCAGAGTAGGGGCTTATGGAGGTCAGGTGATTGACGGAGTTTTAGCTCAGGTCCGTCTCACAGTGGGTCCAGTGGGTCCCTGGATACATTCTGTGGTTATTTCCCCAGTTCCAGAATGCATAATTGGAATAGACATACTCAGTAACTGGCAGAATCCCCACATTGGATCTCTGACTTGTGGAGTGAGGGCTATTATGGTTGGAAAGGCCAAGTGGAAGCCTCTAGAACTGCCCCTGCGTAGCAAAATAGTAAATCAAAGGCAATACTGCATTCCTGGAGGGACTGCAGAGATGAGTGCCACCATCAAGGATCTGAAGGATGCAGGGGTGGTGATTCCTGCCATATCCACATTCAACTCCCCTATTTGGCCTGTGCAGAAAACAGATGGATCTTGGAGGATGACAGTAGGTTGTCAAAAATTTAATCTGGTGGAGACTCCAATCACAGCTGCTGTCCCAGATGTGGTATCATTGCTTGAGCAAATCAACACATTCCCTTGTAAATGGTATGCAGCTGTTGATCTGGCAAACATTTTTTCCCTCAATGGCCATTACTAAGGACCACCAGAAATGGTTTGCTTTCAGCTGGCAAGGCCAGCAGTATACCTTCACTGTCCTGCCTCAGGGGTATATCAACTCTCCAGCCCTATGACATAATATTGTCCACAGGGACCTTAATATTGTCCACAAGACATCACACTGGTCTATTATATTGATGATATCATGCTGATTGGACCTAGTGAGCAAGAAGTAGCAAAGACTCTAGACTTACTGGTAAGACATTTGTTTAAGAGAGGGTGGGAGATAAACCCAACAAAAACACAGGGTCCTTCCACCACGGTGAAATTTCTAGGTGTCCAGTGGTGTGGGGCATGTCGAGATATCCCTTCTAAAGTAGAGGATAAACTTCTGCATCTGGCCCCTCCTATGACCAAAAAAGAGGCACAAAGCTTAGTTGGCCTCTTCGGATTTTGGAGACAACACATTCCTCATTTGGGTGTGCTACTCAGGCCCATTTACCGAGTGACCAGAAAAGCTGCTAGTTTTGACTGGAGACCAGGACAAGAGGAGGCTCTGCGACAGGTCCAGGCTGCTATGCAAGCTGCACTACCACTTGGCCCACATGATCCAGCAGATCCAATGGTGCTGGAAGTTTCGGTGGCAAATAGAGATGCTGTCTGGAGCCTTTGGCAGGCCCTTATAGGAGAGTCACAACACAGACCCTCAGGATTTTGGAGCAAAGCCCTGCCATCCTCTGCAGATAACTACTCTTATTTTGAGAAACAGCTTTTGGGTTGCTACTGGGCCTCAGTAGAGACTGAACCCTTAACCATGGGCCGCCAAGTTACCATGAGACCTGAGTTGCCTATCATGAGCTGGGTATTGTCTGACCCCCCAAACCATCAAGTTGGGCATGCACAGTAGTAAATGAGACTATGCTGTCAAACTCTAGTAGGTTATGTCTCTACTTTCGAAACACAACCAGGGACCACACTTTACATGGTGTGCCTCGATAGGGGACGATGGGAGCCAGCCGCCGTGGCGAAGCTAGTCACTCATTTTTCACCTCAGTGTCTCCATCTCTCTGTGACTTTTCTTTAGGCTCCTGGTACCCAGCATGTTGGCTAAGTACAGAGTCAGCACTTGAGAGAGGTTGGCAGATGAATGAATGTTATGGCTGCCTCCAAGGTCTGTGGGTCATCTAGTCCAAAGTGTTTAGGAGGCACTGGGTTAGGACTTGTTCGTTTTCCATAAACATATAATGCAAGCAATAAATTATCTCACAAAAGTTCATTTAATTTCCCATTTAGCACAGCACAAGTAGCAGAATCATACTTAGAGGTTTGCACCAGTGGTGAGGGCCCCATCCTAGACAGACAGACAGACTTCCAGAAGTCATGCTTGACTCCCTCACTGATGACATAAATGATCTATTCTTTTTGGACACCTGGGTTTACTTTTTTTCCCCCATGATGTTGAGCCAATGTCTTTCCTTGTAACTTTGAAACTATTTGAAGACCAGGCCTGAAATCAGACATCGCTCTGGATGTACTGAGCTCCAGCGGCTGCGCGGGCCGGCACTGCGGAATGTGGCTCCTCGGCCGGCGGCGTCAGCAGCACCTGGGAGCCTGGTGGAGCTGCAGACTAGCCTCCTCAGCTTAGCTCCAGGTGCGCTAGCCCTCTGCTTGCATTCCCGCCCTCCCAAACCATCGTTCAATCCTCTGAGTACGATCATTTCCAGGGAAAGGTTCTCTTGGATTTCATCATCCCCTGAAGATGTGGCACCCAGAGCTAGCAGGTACCCGACACCACCAGCCTGGTCCTGGGCAGAGGGAATGTGGCACGTGTGACTAGACGTTAAACATAGGTGGTGCCCAGGTGTGACGCTTGATACCTCTGGGCTGTAGCTGGGACTGTGGTGGACACGTTAGGATCAGTGGTGGGCTTGGAGGTGGAGATAAGGGAGGAGCAGGGCATGCTGAGTGGCCCTGGCAGAGGCGGGCCCCTGGCTCTGCTCATGGAAAAGAGGCTTGCCGTCTGGGGAAGGGTCTCCTTCAGAAATGTGGACTCCATCCTGTCGGTGTCATCTCCATACAAGATTCCGACAGGGTGCTTCTCAGCCAAGGACGTGCAGGTCCTGGTCCAGGAGGACCGGGAGGCCTGGGTGCGGCCAGGATGCTGGGTTTCTGACGAGCTCCCAGGTGCCGCTGCTGCTGCTCTGGGGCCTCCAGCTCCAATAGCGAGGGCCGAGAGTGCAGTTGCCAGGGAATTTGCTTGACGGTGGTGACTGGATGGGCAGACCCTGCGTCAAACGAAACCTAGTGAGAGTCAGATGGTCCATTTTCTACATCTCTATTGGAAAAACCAAACCAAACAAAACTAAGCCTCGAGTGATTTGCCTAGAGGCCTCGCTGGCAGTGGCAGGGCTGGAGCTCCCCCCAGCCCCCCACAAGCTGAGGACCCCGAGAGCCTGAGGTTGTGGGAATAGGAGTGGGTTGGTGGGTGCCTTGTGGGGAAGCAGGTCTAATGGGTGCTGAAGGCTCCCAGGGCAGGTTGAGGTGCAAGTCCTGGCAGCCGAGGCGGGAGTTAGGATTCTCCGAGTGTTGATGGCAGGTTGTCTGGCGGGGTAGGGGCTCTGGCAGGAGTGGAAACCCTCCACGCGTCAGCTCTTCCCGGGGCTCTCCCAGCCCTCCCACCACACCTGGGTGGGGGGAAGTACAACGGTAGACGAGGGGGGTTCGCCGATGGTTTTGAGCAGTGGTGAGGGATGGAGGGCTCGCCTCCTTCCCAGGATGCGCCCACCTGCCACTCGGTTTCCCGCAGCCTGGGCCCCACTGTCCCCCGTTTCCCGCAGTGTAAGCTGAGCTTAAGTAACAGCCGCTTGCTGTTGCAGAGTCCAGAACTGAGCTCCCAGGACTCTGAGCAGTTGGGGTGTGTTTGCTTTCCAGACAACAATAAAGGCGCAATGATATTTTTATGACTGAAACTTGGGGAGAGGGAACTGTTTTAAAGGTTGAGACGTAACCTGCTGGGATTTGATAGCATGGACTCACTCACATTGGGGGAGGGTAACTTTTCTGTTTTTTAAAGCAGGGTCTACCTGTAAGTTTCTCTGCCTGTTTATCTGTTACTTTGTAAGGATCTCTCCTGAGGGAAAAAGAAAAACAACATGGTGTATACTTTGTGGCTTTGCAGTATCCCATAAAATGGAAGCTCTGCCAGCAGTTCCTTTTCCTGGCAGTTGAGAGCTGGGTCCCCTCCAGTTAATTGAACTCACTCCTGAGAGGCTCGCAGCGCTGATTCTCAGCTGAACCTTGCGAAGCCTGAGGTCCTGGCTTTTCTTTCCACCACCTCCTTCCTGTTCCATTGGCGGAGAACTTGGCGTGGCTGGGGAGCCTGATGTTGGATCGGGAGCGGGGTGTGTCCCCCAGTTTTTCCAGCTGTGAAGCTCATTTGGCTGCAGACCCTGGGAGCATGACAGCAGGGTGTGGATTTCTCAGGAATGTGGAAGCCCAGCTGGACTGGGGGTGCGGCTGTGGCACCCGGAAAGGGAAATGCGCTCATTTAGGGTGGCTTTGTTTCACCCACGCCCTTTGAGTGTGACTGTAGAGGTACCACACATGCGTACACACTTACGTTTGGGTTTTGGCAAACCACTGATTTCATCTCATGTTTGTTTTTTTTGCCTCTGTTAGACATAATAAGCATTTAGGGAAATGTTTTCAGAAATTTCCCAAGTTCACAAATGGATTTGAGGTTTTATCCCACTACTTTTTTGTCATCTGACTCATTTAAAAGAAAATCCATATAGTACTGTAGTTTATTTCATCAAATTATAAATTAGATGACTTTATTATGGACCTTTTTTTCCCTATTAATCACAAAATGCATGCATCATTTTCTATAACACGAAAATATTTAATACAAGGCATGACTAATTTGAAATTGTTTTAATTTTCATTTATTTATATTAATATTTTCATTAGCAAATTTAGTTTTGGGGACTTTTATGATTTCTAAAAAATATAAGAATAGTACATGCTTGAAAAATATGTATACGAATACTTTCAGATATTTTCCCATGCATTTATAAACATACACATGTACAGTTAGTTTAAAAACATGTGGGATCTAGATACTGTATTTTTAAGCTGATCTTGATGTTTCATCTTAAAAATAATGAAATAGTACATAACTACCTGCTTGTAAACAGACAAAAGAGGCACAGAGAACAGAAGCCTTGCTCACTGCTGTTAACATTCAATATGTATCTTCAGATTTTCCTGAGCATTCACGTGTACATGTACATCAGGCACAGGATGGGACAGGTTTATATTTTGGTTTAGTTTTCACTGTCATACTTCATTGAGTTAAAAAGATTTCTTTAAGAGTTTGTTGTGATACTTGTTATCCTTAACTAATGCTTCTGTAACTGGTTTAATGATGAACAGTTTAGTCCACAGGTCAAATTCCATGCATTTAAAATTTCATTTTTAAAATTTCAACTAAGCTATAATGCCCTTGTTTATAATGATGAATTACTGGGATTGGCCACCAGTGTTTGGCGGCTCTCAGGTAATTCTGGATCCTCAGATCAAAAATGGACACAAACCATTGCGTTATTTTTCACCAAATAGTGCTTTCCAGTGCAGTCAGTGAGTATGTCAGCTTCAGGCAGTGTGAGGATGACATTTACATTTGGAGATGGCAATGAGTGCTTTCCCTAGTGAACTTTGGTTGCATTTGGCTTTGGAATGCATTTCTTCAGCATTCTGTCATAGTATTTAGATGCAGTATCTGAATTTGATGAATGTATTTTTTTCCCCAGCGACCAAAGAAAGTGCTCAGGTGTTAGGAAAGGGTCAGATTTTTGATGATGAAGTAAACTTTAAAATTAAAAATTGTGATCTCTTGTGACGTGATGCCTGGAGTTTTCTTCAAAGCAAAATGGGGTGGCAAGATAGAAGTGACAGAGGGGCCCGCGTGCTGATTGTTGAAGGTGGGCGCTGCAGACAAAAATACACAATAAAAGAAAGTGATTTCCTCATGATGGTTATGGAGGAAGTGGACTTAGGGCTGGATGCAAAAGGGGCAATTTCAGAGAAAACGTCAGAGGAACTGATGCAGATTCTTCAGTGTTCTGAGACTCTGTGTGAACTCTTGGACCGGACGACTTAGGATGAAAAATTTGCAAACTACCTTTGCTTACCTCTGCTGTTTACATCTGTACATTTTCTATGGTGCTAAGAGGTTTGGAGACAGCCCACTGCAGCCAGGCTGTGGCACCAGGAGCTTCTGGTAGACGCCTGAGTCCGACAGTCTACCACCCATTTCCCATGCCTTTCACATCACCAGAGTACCCTTTTGGTAATTAACAACAATTTAATAATTCATTTACATTAAAGTTGATCAAATTCGTTTGAACCAATTAAAGTAAATTAAAACATGGGAAACAAATGGATTCTATCAAAGTAAAATAAATGATTGGAGCACATAAATAAGTGATTCACTGTCTTTTTTTAGCTCCTAAATTTCAGAAAAATGAAATAAGAGAGGGCTATATGGAGGATATGTGAGATTTTTAAAACTATGATGATATATTTCAGACATGCAAAGATGTTATAAAGAATATTATTACAAAATTAATGTATGAACATTGAACCCAGCTTCAGAACAAACTTTATGAAACCCGAAGCCCCCTTCCTGATGAGATCCCCTCCACCCTGCTTCAGCCTGGATCCTGAGCTTTGCGTGTCGCCACACTGGTGGCTTTTCAGTCCATCCTCCTTGCTCTTTAACCTCTAAGTTGATTCTGTGCCTCTCCTCCACCATTCAGGGGCTTTTCAGGGGGTCAGAAGGCCATGCACCTGTATTTCACCCACCTGACACCTCTTCACGGGATGATGAGCGTTTATATTTTCAGGTCTCCAGAAAGGCCAGTTGTGTTGCAGGAGTGCGTGGATTTGAGGATTACTGGGTCATTCCAAGCTTTCCAGCTTCCTGAGGTCGCTTATTAACGCACTCAGCCCGCGTCTAGAACTTTAAAATCCCTCTGGAATTCTTCTGTTAATGAGAAAAACTGAACACGAGTGGGTGGAAGTAAATTCCACCTCCGTGAAGGTCTTCAGTATATCCAGGTTGGTTGAGTCTCGTGACCTCTGCAGTAAACCATCCGCAGTGTCAAGCAGCCAGTATGGAAAGCACTTTAATTTTAAGAGGCCAAACCTCTAGTTTTAAAAGGACTTTAGTGTTTCCAGAAAATCTGCCTCTCCGCTGTGCCCTCCCACCATCCCCTCGCGTTTCCCAGATCCTCCCGTCTCCTCTTACAGTGTTAGCCTCTGGTGTGTGCCACGTTTGGAAGCCTCATTAAGCCGCATCTGTTCTGTTTCAGGAGAAACCCGACGCCGGCCCCACTGCACTTCAGCTGCGCTCCCAGATCCAAGTAAGCACGATGCCTTTAATCAGCTATTTTTGCCTCTGCCAATTTTTTTTTTTTTTTAATGATCTTCTGTAAAGTCAGATGAAGCGCTTCTCTGCCTCACTGACGCCAGGAATCTTCTCTCCTAGGAGTCGCTGGGCTTCTCCAGCGCCGCATCCACCCCGGAGGTGGAGAGGAGGTGAGTGGGGATGGAGCCGGGAGGGCGTGCGGGGCGAGGGCCGGGGGGCGAGGGCCGGGGGCTGGCGAGGGCCGGGGGCTGGCGAGGGCCGGGGGGCGAGGGCCGGGGGCTGGCGAGGGCCGGGGGCTGGCGAGGGCCGGGGGCGCGTGGGCTGCGAGGAGCTGTGGCTTCAGCGCCTTGGCCGTCGCCTGCGCAGTCTGCCCGCGAGCGCGCAGGAAGGCGCTCTTCTTTTACACTCTTTTTGAGGTGGATAAAAGCCGTAAGGAAGCCAGGCACAAAAATAAAACGTGTGGCGAGGAAGCAAGCGGCGCCTCTCCGCGCCTCAGTTTGGGGTGACGCACGTGGCGTTCACTTTAAGGCCCCTGCTCTGGGGGAAGGTAATTCTGTGCGATACCTCGTACTTCCAGTATTACTTTTAGGCAATTTAGAATAACAGAAATATAACCTTTCCGAACCTTGTACTTCATTCCATCCTAGTTACCTTAGGACGTTCCATTTATGATCTCGGAGGTAAAGAAACTTTGTTACAAAGTTCAGCGCTCTGGACAGCCACTGCCTTTGGCACAGAGGCGCAGGCGTGGCTGAGGACCGACTATTTCTGGAATGAGCGCACGTGTGAGTTAATCCGCGCGCGCGAGTGTGCTGGCCAGGGCTGCTTGGAGGGGACAGCCAGCTTCGCGGGAACCGAGGAGAAGCGCGGAAGGTGAGGAGTGCCGAGACGCTCCGGCCACTCGGGGTTACAAGCGGAGGAACGCGAGCTGCCTTGGCCTGGGTGCGGGCGGCGCCCTGGAGACCTCGGCGAGGCGGCCAGGAGGCCGGGTGGGCGCTGGCCGGTGCGCGGACACGTGCGGGGGCTGGACGGCCAGGTCCAGGACGCGGGGCTCTCGGTTTCCCTGAAAGCGTCGGGAAAAGGAGTGTTTGCCCGCCCTCCTCAGAGGACGTGACCTGCCAAATTTGTGCTGCCCTCAACTGTGGGTAGTCGTTTGTCCTCCTTTTGAGCTTATGAAACGTCTTGTGTGGGCACGCGCACAGGCTTTGACAGCCCCAGCTCTGCAGGGCAGTACTGGCATTTTGACAGTTAAATGACTTATTTAGACATAGGTGTTTCCAAGCAATTTGAATGTTTCAATGCATTTTGCCCTTCCTTTCCCTATTGATGGTTTTTGAAAATTGTGGTACTCTTTTGTTTTTACTTTAAAAAACTTTGATTTGAAAAAATTTTAAACTTACAGAAATGTTGCAGAACTTGTTCAGTGAGCTCCTGGATAGCCTTGAGCTAGACGGACCAGTTTTTTGTTTTTTGTTTTTTTAATTTTTTTTTCAAACTTTTAAGTTAATTGTGCAATATAGAAAATTAAGAAACACAAGAAGCAAAGCACACAAAAGTCATCTAGAATCACAAGCAGTTTTCAGTTTGACATATCCTTCTAGGTCCTGTGTGTATGGACACACAAGTGGGCATACGCTTTTATGTGGATAAAGTTTTGTGGGTGTTTTTTTTTTTTTTAATTCATTTTTTAAAAGGAGGTACCAGGGATTGAACCCGGGACCTTGTACATGGGAAGCAGGCGCTCAGCCACGGAGCTCCACCCGCTCCCCTAGACTGACCAGTTCTGACGTTTTGCCACGTTTGAGTGCTCGCACTTCCTCCCCTGCACACACGCACACTGTAAAGTGCTGCCAGCCGTCACTGCTGAGCCCTCAAGACGAGCTCTTTGCAGACGCCTCAGCCACATCTCCCAAGGCCGCGGCTGTTGTTGCAGACCCAGGGCAAGTAGCCGTGACCTTCCCAGCAGACGCTCCTGCCCAGCCATGCCCCTTACAGAGCAACTGCCAGCCCAGCCCTTTTCCTATGACTTGAAAATTCACGTTGGCAGGCCCTGTCTCCTAGGTCTCATTTGACCTGAACGGTTTTCTTGGCCTTTCTTTGTCTTTCAGAATTTTCACCTTTTTAGCGTTAGGCTGGTTTTGTAGACATTCAGGGAACGTGTTTCTGGTCTTCTCCTTGTCTGCATTACATCAGAGGCTCGGGGTGTCCTTTTGGCAATATTCAGTTTGACCATTCGCTATGGTGGTGGCGGCCAGGTTTCTTCTCGGAAGTTATGACCCCCTTTTAATTAATGCGTGATCTGTGGGAATTGCCCTTTTCTGGTTTTATGGTGCCTGTGAGGGTTCTTGTCAGGCTCATTTGTTGCTACGGTGTTCGCAGCATTCTTATATGGAGACATTGGTCTTTATTTTGATAAATCTTCCAAAAGGCTATTTTTATTTTAAGGTATAATTTTGAAACCCTAGGTCAGATTTTTCAGTAGGTTTGATGCAATATTTATGTTGAATAATTTGTATTCTTTGTACTTGAAAATTGTTTCAAATGCAAAGTCCTGCTATTCCTCAGATGACGATGCTTGCAGGTCGTTTTGCAGGTGGATACTGAAGTGCTGGGACGGGTAACCACATCATCTCTGAGTCAGCTCTGCTACTCTGTGGGCAGGAGTTTCCCTCTGCTTTTTATTCTGAAGGCGCAAGGACACGGCAAACAGCGGGGCCAGCGCCATGTCCGCGGCAGCTGCCCTGCGAAGCGAAGGCAGCAGCAGGCACAGCTGGGCTGCTGGACTCGGCAGAGCCGCACAACCCGTGCCTCGGTGCCTGGCACAGGTCCCTTCCCCAGTTAAAGCCTATTCTAGGGGTGGGCAAAAAGTGGATACAAATGCCTGATTTCTAAAAGAATTCGCTCTCTTTCCCAGAGGCAGTTTTTCACAGTGGTATTTAGCGTTCAGCAGGGTTTAAAGCCTGAAGGGGCAGGAAGGCAGCTGTGGCCAGAAGGGCCAGAGGCGCTGCGTTTCTTTTGCGGAGTCGGGGGAGACAAGCAGCAAGAAGTCCCACAGGCGCTGCAGCCCCGGCTGGGCCTGTGGCTGTGCTGGCCTGCACCGTCTGTGTGCACACGTGTAGGCACAGCTGTGTATCTAAGTGTACACCTGATTGCTGTGGTGTGCTGGCGTGCACCGTCTGTGTGTACATACGTGTACACGTACGAACACACATATAGCCATATAGGCACACACCCTTAAATTTATGTACACACGTGTATATCCGTATATATGTATTTGTTTATATACAAAGCCATATATTTATGTATATACAGATACATATTTATGTAGATAACATACATATATTTATGTATACACATACTCATATGCATACATAAATATTTTTGTATATACACATCTGTATATTGATTGATGTATACACACCCATTGATATATATTTATGTATACACAAGTGTATATTTAAATGCACACATAAAAGTTATTTATGCACACACCCATGAAAACATGTATGCACACTCATACACATATTTTTAATAGGGTTTGCCCTTCCAGCTTGACACAGTTCCCATTCATCCTTATTTTCTTACAGTTTGTTTGGCCCCTTAATGCAATTTCACGGGAAACATGACAGGCAAGCTTTCGAGCACCTTCTGTTAATGTCTCTTTGACGTTGCCTGTTGATGAGATGACCAATCTTGGATTTGTCTCAACTGTCTGAAAAGTTGAATGTTAGTTAAATTTCCTGTTATTCCAGCTCATCTCCAGAATATCTAGATAGTAAGACTTTTTTGCTGTGAACTGTCTTTATAACTATTTATTAGGAACAAGTTCAACTATGAATTACCGAAATCCTGAGAAATAGCGGCACAGACAGGAAGTTCCGATGCATCCGTGTTCCAGGACAGGACCAGGGTCAGTGCCGCAGCCCAGGTCACCTGGGCCCAGGCTTTGCACCCCCAGCCCCACCTGGTGGCTTTTGTCCTCCAGCCTCACAGTGGCTCTGCCTCTCCCGGGAGGAGTGGGAAGAGGAAGGAGGGAAGTAGGGCAGAGCAAAAGGCCAGCAGCTTTCCTGGAAACCTGCGCCACACATTCTGTTTTGCACATTCCAGTTCTCGCCTCGGCTGTCACAGCACCTGCTTTCTGGGTGCTGGGACAGACGGACAGAACAGACACGAGCTGCATGCAGCTCACTTTGGGAGGGAGGGAGAGGTAACAGGAAAAATGTGATGTGCTTTGCATGGTGTTAGGGAGGAAAATGAGCAAAGGAAGGAGCCCAGAATGGAGTCAGAGTTTGGGGAAGGGGATGTTTCTAGCTGAGCACATCGCAGCCCTGAACAAAACAGGCCTCTTTTCCTGAGGAAGGAGGGAGAGATGTGGGGTGGGAGACTGGCAGTGTTTTCCACAGTGGTTTATTCTTTTATTTGCATATGCATGCCGATAAAACGGGGTAACCTGAAAACGAGCTGGCTGTCCACACGATAAGCTGCTGTCAGGGTTGTTTGGTTGCCTGCCTTCCTGGGAAGCCAGCTGCACGTGGGCTCATCTGCGCATTTCTAGGTGTCTGTCTAGAAGGCTGGAGCTTTTATGATGTCAGTTCACATAGATCAAAATTGGGAAAGAAAAAGCCACTAATAATAGGTAATATTTGTTGCGTGTTCACTGCGTGTCAGGAGCTGGTGTAAGCACTTTGCGCTCCCTCAGTTTCCACCCGCCCCGTGAGGTTGGGTAGGCGCTACCCCCTGTAGGATGTGCAGACAGGCTTCCATCCCCGTGGAAGACAGAGCTCAGGCCTGTGCCGCTGCTGCCGGCTCCTGCCCACCGTGAGCTGCTTTTGCAAACAGGTTAGAGGCAAATTCGCGTTCAGTAAAGAGTAGCAGCTAAAATTCACACTCCCGGGGATTCTCCTGGAGGTTACAGCAAGTCTTACTCCCATGTAAATATAAAGTTCCATCTTAGTTTTTTCTCTGCAGAAGCAGGAAGATCTGAAATAAATCTCAAAACATTACTGCGGGCAAAGTTTAAAGTCTCTTTTCTCCTAAGTCCCTAACAGGGTTGAAAATCCACTTGTTTCAATATCTTTGACTGTACTTGAACAGTTTTTTTTTTTTGATGAAAAAGTCCAGAAAGAGTAGCAGGATGGACGTGGAAAAGGAGGCTGAGCCAGGGGCAGCGTCCACTGGTGGGTCTGTGGGCGGGACGCAGCCCCCCAGCCGCCGCGCGCACGCCTGTGCGCCGCAGACACCGCGTCACCCTCAGGCGTGTTTCGTTGGCACGCTGATCGGCCTTGGGCAGAGTCAGCGCCCTTCTCTGCCCTGAAACTCTCCGCCCTCGCCCTCCGTTCCCCTGGGGCAGGGAAGGGCCCCTCAGTGCCCGCGCTCCAGGCCTGTGTCTGCACGCTCTCGGGCCGTGCGGCGAGCTGCCGGGCCCGTCGCGCCTGGGTTCTCGTGTCCTGGCACAGCCGCCCGCTGTCTGTGCGAGTGTGTGTGTGAGCGTGTGCATGAGTGACTATGACGGTGTGTGTGAGCGTGTGAGCATGTGGGTGTATGAGTGTGTTTGGGTAGTGTGTGTGACTGTGATTCAGTCCATGAGCCCTGCGTCCTCCCCTCTCCATCCACGGCAGCTGGCACTCGGACCCCGTGAGTGAGCGCACGCCTTTGGTTCCTCTAACGCTGTACAAACCTTGCCGTTCCCCGAAACTGTCATCCTCTTTGCCTCCTACCCCAACACTGGCCTTCCCCCTTGAAGCCCGACTCCTGGCGTCACTTCCTGCTGAAGATGTTCTCCCAAGCATTCGCCGCCCAGTGGCAGCCAGGCCAGTGCCTCCTCCCCGGCCCGGCCTGCGGGCCCAGCTGCTCTCCTCTGCTCACATGTCCCTCTCCTCCTTTGTGGTCTGGAACGCTGCAGCATGCAGCTCCTCCCCCCTTGAGCCCACTCTTTGCAGCTGCCTTTTTCCTGCCCACCCCTTACTATCTACCCAGCCATTTGTCCTCCAAGGCTCCCCCCACTCCCAGACTGGTCTCCAGGTGCCCACCTCGCGCACACACCTGCAGCTCCAGCAGGTCCAACCCCGTGACCTGCCAAGGCCAGCCTCTGGCTGGCGCCTGCCCAGCATCCCAAGGCGCATCCTTAAGGCTGCTGCCCTCTTCATCCCACTCCCAGCTTCCCCCAGCCGCCCTGTTCCAGCCCTGAGCCCCTTCCTCCCTTCACCCTGGCCTCAGACCCTGGGGCTTCATCACCTCCTGCTTTTCCCCTTAAACCCCAGTCAATTGCCAAGTCAGCTCACGATGCTGCCATTTCCATGACTTTTCCCTTTGTTTCTCTCTGTCCTCCTAACAGCTCATTTTGTCCTCATTTGCCTTTTAGATCCTGTAGGAAGTAAAAAGTACAGTTACAAACCAAAAATAGAATAACACTTGCATTTATGTTTGCCCATGTCATTGCCCTCACTGGAGATCTTCATTTTCTTGTGCGGCTTCGGTCTTTTGTCTGCTGTCCTTTCCTTTCAACCTGCAGAACTCTCTGTAGCATCTCCTGATGGCTCAGTCTAGTGGTGATGAACTCCTGCTCCTCTTTATCTGGGAATGTCTTAACCTCCCTCATTTTGAGAGGCAGTTTCGCTGGGCACGGTATTCTCAGTTGGCAGCTTTTTGCTGTCAGCACTTTAAGTACGTCATCCCACTGCCATCCTGCCTCTGCTTTCCAGCGAGAAGTCAGCACTGGGTGTTTCTGAGGCTTCCTTGTATGTGACACGTTGCGTGTCTCTCGAGGCTTTCAGAAGCCTCTATCTTTGGCATTTGACTGATTATGACACGGTTTGGCCTGGGTCTGTTTGGGGTTCATTGAGCATCTGGGATCGGGATATTCATGTCTTTCATTAAATAAGGGGACTTTTCAGCCATTGTTTCTTTGAGTATCCTCTCTTCCCCTTTCTCTCCTTCTCCTGGGACGCTCACAATGCGAATATTGGTTCACGTGATGGTGTCCCACAGCTTCCTCAGTCTCGGTTCACTTTTCTTCTTTCTTTCTTCTCCTCAGACTGTACGATTTCATTTATCTCGTCGTCAGCTTCTCTGATTCTTCTGCCAGCTCCAGTCTGCCGTTGAACTTCTCTAGGGAATTTCAGATTTCTCTACTGTGGTCTTCAGCTCTGTTTGCTTCCTTTTCATGATTTCTGTCTTTGTTGATATTATCTTTGTGTTCGTCTTTCGTTTTCCCAGTGTCCTTAATTCTCTGTCCATGTTTTCCTGTAGCTCTTTGACCATATTTTGGATCTTTTTTTTTTTAAAGTCTTGGTATGTCCCAGGTCTGGTTCTCCTCGTTGATGGTTTCTAATATTTTAATATTTTCCTGCGCCTGGGCCATTGCTTCCTGTTTCTTTGTATGTTTGGTAACCATTTCTTGAAACTGGGCATTTTGATATTTTAATGTATTGTTGGAATTTAGACTCTGAGGTGCCTTTTCCTCAAGCTTGTATCTATCTAGTGTTATGACAGAGCTTTCCGTGATTACTAGGAGTGCACAAAAATAAATAAATAAAAATAAAAAGAAGGAAAACGCTTTTCCCAGTCTTTGCTGTGCTGTGCTCTCCTTCAGGGCTTATCTGCACGAGGAGTTAGAGAGAAGCTCCAGGCCGAAGTGCAGGGGCCTCCCTGACCCTTTATGTACATGTGTCTTGTCTTGGGTGTCTCCACGTGGCCCTAGTGATTCCTGTTTACGTGGCTCCCAGTGGCCCCTCTTCCGAAGGAATCAGCTTCCTCGGGGTCCTGGGACTACGCTATGTCCTTTGGCCAGCCTCCCCTGCCCAGGAGCACGACTGGACAGTCCTTGCTGTCCTGGGGGGAGCTCTGTGCCCCCCGCCCAGGAGCACGACTGGACGGTCCTTGCTGTCCTGGGGGAAGCTCTGTGCCCCCCCGCCCAGGAGCACGACTGGACAGTCCTTGCTGTCCTGGGGGAAGCTCTGTGGCCCCTGCCCAGGAGCACGACTGGACAGTCCTTGCTGTCCTGGGGGAAGCTCTGTGCCCCCCCGCCCAGGAGCACAACTGGACGGTCCTCGGCGTCCTGGGGGGAGCTGGGAGAGCCGCCTTCTACACGCAGGGCAGGCTCTGGGACAGCGAGTCCCTCAGGCAGGTTGGGCCAGACACGCTCCCCCGGCGTGTGCACGAAGGCCACTCTGCTCCCTCTGGAGCCAGGTCCAGGGACCCGCGGTGAGGGTG